>PVJX010000350.1:176419-281767 GCA_004027295.1 Dolichotis patagonum | reverse complement strand
TGATATATGTGCACCCATGTTTATAGCAGCACAATTTGTAATAGCCAGATCTTGGAAGCAACCTAAGTGCCCATCAACTGAGGAATGGATAAAAAAGTTGTGGCATTTTTATACAATGGAGTACTACTCAGCTATAAAGAATGATCACATTGAGATATTTATAAATAAATGGACACAACTTGAGACCATTCTCTTAAGCGAAATAAACCAAACTCACAAGGGTAAATACCATATAGTCTCCCTAGTATGAGATTTGATAAGAGTATATAAGACTTTATGGTAAGCATGAGTCCCCATCTCATAGCTTTGAAGTCTTTCAAAGTTTTCAATCATCAGTTGGAATGGTGTTATCCTGTTTTGCTTGACTATATCATACGTGATGATATGAACAGCTGTTTTGAAGAAAACATTATGACAGCTATTGCTGATTTAATATCATCCTTCTTAGAAGTCCTACCATGCTTTTTTTGTTCTAATACTATTGGTTCTATCTATCACATTGTGTCTTATTGGAATTTGAATATGTATGATAGTTCAAACTAAATTTTTTTTATTGAAAATGAGATATTATAGTACCCATTGATCATTTTCTGTTATTCGGTTCAGAAAGCCCTGTAATTCTTTCACTCTATGCATGGCTTTATACTATTGTGTTATATTTGATATTATTGTATTTGAAACTATGCTCAACTATAGCAGAGTAAGAGATATGGTGTTAGCTACTGTTGATGTCCAGTTGTCTTAATGTAAAGTACTGTGTCGCCTATGTTGTCCTGTTCTGATCTGCTGTGTACTGCCCCCTTTTGTTTTACTCTCTTTCAAATTAAAAAAAAAAAAAGTTCTGCTACTTTCAGCTGTGAGATCTTGGGTAATTCACTGATCTAAATCTCAATTCATCATCTTTATAACAGAATAGGCAAAAAAATATTCACCTGTTAGGACTGTTGTGAAGAAGTGACCATGATAATGTATATAAAGCATCCATCTTCCTGCTGGGCTTTAGGCTACATTTTTCAGTATTAATATCTTCATTTTCTTTCTTGAATGCTAGGAAATTGAGTTAGGTCTTGTGCCCTTGATCAGCTGGGGTTAATGTGTGCAGGAATTTTAATTTTGACATCCTGGTAAATTTAACATGTACAGTGCTGGTCACTGTGATGGTAGGCACACAGCAGAAGCTGGACTTCTCAGCTACGAGGAATGTAGTGCTAGGTGTCCACACTCTGTCTGCTTGGCTAGGTCTAGACTGGTCAAATAAAAACATGGATCTCACTTAAAAAAATTGCGGAGTTTCCATAATGATTTGCTTTGGTTTCGATTCAGCAAATTTATCAAAACTTGTAAATGTCAATGTAATACATGGAAGAAAAATGGATTTGACAGCCTCCACTTGATAGGAAACTCAAGAAATTCTATAGCATTCTGAAGACACATTTCAAAACAAATCTTCTGTCTAAGAATTGCTTAACAATTTCTGAAAATAGTTTTTATTTTGTTTTCATTGCTTTTCATCCACCCATTGTGACTTTTAGAATGTAAGTGTATTGTATTTACCTGTAAAGGTTCTATGGAGATGAAGAGGCATTGAATCTCAAACTTTGGGAGTAAATTCCATTAGTCTTATTTTTCTATTTTGTTGATTAATGACTGAGACCCACACAGGAAAGACTCAGATTCCTTTTTACTTTTGTATTCCCAGCTCTAAAACAATCTTGGGTAGGGGACAGCTTCATGTTTTAATACATGAAAATAATAATAATATATAACATTTATTGAATGCCTGGTATATCCTAGGAAATGTTCTGGACATTTCACATTTAGTTGATCCAGTATCTTGATATGCTTGGGGCAAGTCTTTGAGCGGCAAAACTGGAGAGATCCCAGACAAACTTAAACCATTGGTTTACCTTTTCCAAATCACATACACTGACTAAGCAATCTGTAGTTCAGCGCATCAAGTATTTTGACCTTTTAAAGAACTGTCCTCAAATTGACTGTCCTCAGTAACACTGTGTTTCCATGTTTTTGATCAATTTCTTACAATGCACTGCTTCTCTAAAATTGATTTTTAAATTCCAAAATCTGTGTTTTAATTCAGTGGGGGCCCATTAGGTTCTCTCAGTTATGCTCTTTTTTTTCTCTCTCTCTCTGGAAACCAGACTAGTCAGGCCCTGTGTTCTGTAGCTGAGCAGGCATACAGCTTGCGTAGGGGGTAAAGATCCCTGCAGCCACTGGCTCAGATGGCTCCGATTACTTTGAGTTTTCTGGGGGAGGTGAAATGCCCTATAACTGCCTACAAACTTCTTCTGAGGATCTCTTTCTAACTAATTTACAGTCTTTGCATTCAAAAGAGCTGCAAGATCACAGTCACTAGATTTGTTTGCTGTTTCTTAGTCAAGTTCTCTGGGTTTATGACTGTCATTACAGAAAGTGTGGAGTGGAGGCCACCGAACATGTGCCTGGTCTTGGATGGCCTGTAGACCTGATCGGCAGCCCCAGCTGGCTGCTTCAAGTCCAAACCACACTTCCCAAGGATGCGCCTAGCCAGGGACCAAGTGTGTCAGGTGTGATCCAGGACTGTACTTAACAGAGGGAGAACTTTTCTGAAGAGTGAGTTAGTCTTAAACACTTTTCTTTGGCATACCTCATATCTTAGAATTTTTCAGCAGGCTGAGAATTTTCTGCCCAACTCTCCTGTCTTCCTTCCAAGGTTCTCCCTCTCTCTGCAGGTGCATTTTTCCCTAGAAGACATTTCCCCCAGTATATTTCTTGCACATCTCTACCCACCTTAGTGTTCACTTCTCAGAGACACTAAACGAACACATGTTGATTCTTAAACACCTGCTGTCTCTGGTTTTGATGACTTAGGCAAAATTTTAATTGGAGACAAAAGTAAAAATTCTATTTGACATCTTTCTACAAATGTTATGGTTTCACATTTAAAATGATTTAGTTCAATGCCAGATATCTAAAACCAAAGCTTTTGGAGGAAGGGGAGCAGACTTAAATCAATAGAATAGTTGAAGAAAGATTCTTTTAGTGTAGGTTCCTCATATAATTTCCTAGGGATCTAACTGACTTTACCCATATACATGGGAATGACACAGTCATAGAAGAGGATCTTTTTGGAACTCTCAGGCTAACTTTATGACTCCTGGATTTTTTCTTTTCTTTACTTATAATGGCCTTGAATACATATTTTCATCTCTTTCCATTATGTTGTCTTTATCTGAAACATTATTTTATTATACCTGAAGAAAATTTCTATTACTCCCATTAAACAGATGATGAAACTAAGTTTGAGGGAGAATTTAAGTTGCCCAAGTTAACCTGGCTGGGACAAAACAGAATCAAAATTTGAGTAAAAGGGTCAGAGGCTAGATTTTTTATTCTTTTCATTTTTTAGAACTGCATTCAGTAATCTTTTACAGTTTTTCCAATTATTTAATTTTATGGATTTCTACCCTTGAAATTAAAAAAATAGCATTTTGTCTAAACCCATATTTTAACTGAGCTTACATATTTTCTTTTAGTGAAGGGTACTGTCTTATTGGACTATTTTAGTTTATTTTTCATTGGTTGCTTTACTGAGGCTCATCAAATGTGTTTGCCTTGCAGAGCTAGAGTGGATTAATCCTGAATAAGTAATTTGGAAATGTTTTTATTCATTCCTATGGAAACCATCTATTTGGATTTTCATACATCAAGATCATAGAGATTTGTCCCAGTCCAATTGCACTCTTAGTCACAGCAGTGTCGGCTTACATATTAAGAGCACAGCTTTGCTCTGATGGCCCTTCAGAAATCTATAACTGGTGTGGAACACTGACACTAACAGAATGTGTCTTTTGAAGTCCTGCGAGTTAGGTTTCTACAGATTAGTGGAATCTTTCTTGATGAAACCAGACCTTTAGAATTTATTAACACTGTCTCTGCTGCTACCTACTCACTTTTCACATTACCCACTGGATCTGGCATTGCTGGCATTTTAGAGGGTTAAATCTGAATCTGAGAATAATTTAATGTGTTAGGGAATGTGTACCAGGGATGTTTTGACTTTTTTTTTCACCCCTTAATAGGATTTAGAAAAAAATACTTGCATTTTAGAGACCCTTATTTTTTTATTCTCAGAATATGTCTTCTGCTTCCAACATTATACTTTGCCCTCATCCCCCCAATTTTAAGGCTCTTCAGGCTATGGTATGTGCCTTCTCAAGATGCTAGAAGGGTTGCATATTTGTTGGAGGGTGATACTGGGGGTCATGCAGTGCAGACTTCTGTGACCATGCTTAACTGAAGTCTAAGTCACATTGGAATCTGAAGCCTGAGTGATTTTTTTTAAGGAAATATAGCCTTCCTCTATTTTTCTTTCCTCATTTTTATCTTTCAACATAAACTATTTTTCTACAAAATCATTTCTTAAAACATTAGTCAGGTATAAATGATTTATGATATGTAAAAAGGCATCTAATATGTTGAAAGATTATGTTATGTTTTTATCAGTCTCATGAAGTAGTTAATATGCAAAGAAGTTTTATGTCCATTTTGATAAACTTTGTTTCTTCTGTCTTCACATTATCCCTAGTGGCCTAACTACATCAGCTTTCTTTAGATATATCCTTGTATTTAAATTCTGTCTTCTGTAAGGATCATATAATAAGGTTTTAAAAACCAGTCTGACAATGTTATTCTTTTTGTCAGCATATTTAATCCATTTATCTTTAATGAAATTACTGATTCATTTTGGTGTTCAAGTCCCATTTTACCATGGGACTTTGCTTCCTATTTGGGGTGTTTTATAGTCTCCTTTTCTGATCTTTCTTGAATTAAATAATTATATTACTTCATTTTCTATTTTATTTATTGTACATCATTATTATTCTGATAGTGGTTAACCTACAGATAACAACATGCACCCATGACTTACAAATTTTTCCTTTTGTCTGTTTTCATACATTTGTAGAACTTAGAACATTCGCATTCCTGCTATTACTCTCTTTTGTCTTTTAGATTTTTTTTTACACATTAGTTGGTGATGGATTTTAAATTTTACAAGAATTCACAATTATTTTTCATCGGGCCAACATTAATTTACAGTGATGCTTGTAGTTTTACTTCCTGTGTTTTTGATTCCCCACTGTTTATTCCATGTTCACGTCTGTGATCATTTTCCTTTTGTCTGAAAATCTCCCTTTGGTATTTCTTTCAGTGCAGATCTACTCTTTTAGCTTTGTCTGCCTGAAACTGTCTTTTGTTCACCTTTAATTATAAAAGAATATTTTCATCAGATATAGAATTCTGGGACAGTTTTTATTTTCTCTCAGCACTTTGACAGTGTTGTCCTAATGTATCTGGCTTCCATCATTTCTGTTAAGAATTAAATTGAAAACCACTTTGTTACACAATTGGAAATAATATGACTTATTTCCCAATAGCTGTTTCTGAGATTCTTTTTTTTTTGGCTTTCAGGAATTTCACTATAATTTTTATGTACTATATTTCAGGAATATATTTTGCATTTCTCTTTGTCACAAGCTTCTTGAATCTGTGTATCAGTATCGTTCAGTAGCCTTGGAAAATTTTTGGCCAATATCTCTTAGATCACTACTTTTCAATGATCTCTTTTCTCTTTTGAGCTATAGTGATACACTTTGAACATATCTCAGAAATTTCTATCATTTCAATGTATTTTGTTTGTTCTTTGCTTTCTCTGCACTTTATTTTGTATGTTTTCTATGAATTTTTCTTTCAGTTTACCAATCCTATGTTCTGTTGTACTGTCTTCTGTTAATTTCAATCATTGAGATCTTGATGTAAGATACTACAGTTTTTAGTTCCAGAATAGATATTTGATTCTTTCTTTATTTGTGTACCTTTCATATATTTTACTAACATATTTATTTTATTTTCTACCATAAAAATCTGAGACAAGAGTAGGTCTATTTCTATTCTGTTTCATTTTGTTGATTGTAGGTCATATGATGTGTTTGTCTCGTTTTCAGCTGCATGCAATGCTTTGTATATGAAAGAACTCTAGGCTCCATATGATTTTATTTTCTATCAGAGAAAATCTCCCTTATTTTCTATGATGCAAGGTAAGGAGGTGATCATATCAGTTCAATCAGGGCTTGAGTTTAGTACTTTTAAGTAGCCTACAGACATGATTTCTGGATTGTCCCTTAGATCCTTCCAGGGTTTGGCCAAAGATCTAGTCTTCATCTTCTCTATTCTAAAGTTTACAGGAAATTTGCATCTTCCTTAAGAGGCTTTTAGCTCAACCCTTCATCCTCTTAGTGCATAGAGCTTTAAAGTTTAAAAATGTCTTGAGGCAGTGAGTAATTCTGTTTTGGAAGCTGCTTTCTTGCACCTCACAGGTCTAATTCCTAAGCATTTAAGGTGGTTGAAAAATTTTTTTCCTGCCCTTTGGAAGTTTTTGGTCTGGCTATCCCTCTTCTTATAGAATTCTAGAATTCTAGAATTCTTCTATAGAATTGTGTTTTAAGGAAGCTGACAGTGTTTAAGGCCCCTTAAGTTGTTATTTTTGTCGCATTTGTTTCACATGACATGTAAAACTTGCTGGTTTCTCTTTCCCATAGAGTGGTCCTCAGCTCAGCCAAAGCTAATCAGCTTCTGGGCAGATCTGGAAAAATGTTCTAAGAAAATTAGTGGCTGTCATTAGCTCACCTCGGAACAATGTTCCTCTTAGAAATTTAAATAAACCTAGTCCTAATTGTTTTCATAACTCCCCAATGTCTCAAAGTATGTAAAAAACATCTTATCTTCACACAGAGGAAAATTTGGACTTTGTTATAGCATCATTCAACACGTTAATCTGGAGATGATTAACAGTAATGTCTTTGATCTAGCATTTTGCCATATGAAAATGGCATATTTGGGTTTTTTTGTATTCTTAAGGATTAACTTTTAAGCATTAATGGAAACAAAAAGTTCCACTGATTCTTCTACTTAGTCCTAAGACATGATGTTAATATACTCTATTTGCCATAGTCATTTCTGATTCCCTTAATGAGCTGTAAACTCAGTCTTTCTAGGATTCTTACCTCATCTAATTTGTATAATTTTATTGCACAAATACCTTGCATTATGATTAATTATGTATATCTATATTATTTTCTGGCCACAACAAAGACCTTTGTCCACAGTGGAAGGAATGAAAAGACTGACAGCATAGCACGGAGGATCATGTACTTTTGGGGGGATAGCAGGAGAGGTATTACTTGCACTTGGGGAACAATATTTTCTGAGTAGGCAGCCAGAGCTACATTAGTACTATCCCATTTGTGTATTGGGCAATGATTTTTCATAATAGTACAGTTAAAAATTCTGGCTTTTGAAACCAGTAATTGGATAAACATAATTAATCTGACTGAGGTAGCTAACTTGCAAATACAGATCCTATAAGTAAGGCTGTTGTAGAGTTTATTATAGTGGCAGAACTGAGAAAATCCATGTACAACTTACACTTTCAAGACCTTAGAAATATAAGTCACAAATGATGCTGCTCCTTCAGGAATTCTAATACTTTTAAATCAACCATCATTCATTCATTATGTACCACTGTGTGTAAGACACTGGGTAAAGGCAACATTTCAGACATTGCTCACTTTATACCAAGAGCCTCACTAAAGAGAAGTCATAAACGTAAGTCATCGTCAAGGTAAGAAAACATGTTATAGGTGCTATATGAAAGTATGATCTTAAAATTTTGAGGAGATGATGACCGTCCTAGGGGTGGTCTAGCCAATATCTTGTCATCAGGCCTCCTGTAGCTTATTTAGCTTCAGGAGATTTGGCTTTAAAGTTCTTTCTTTTCTTTCTTTCATGTGAGTTGGATTAACACATGACCATTTATGTTAGAAGAGAAATTAATATATTTATTATGGCACATCATCTCAGATGGCTTTAATAGTCTGAATTGGTTTCAAGAAAAATTTGTAAGGCAAATAAAGACTTTCTTGACAATCTGCATGAATACCATGTGGCCTGAAGAAGTATCTTGGTGGTCTAAACCCATTCACAAAGGAAGTACAACTTATTATAATTATTGTGGAAGAGCCTCGAGGTAGCGGAGTTGCAGCATTTCCCATCAGAAATGTTAAGTGAGGAAAAGGGCCAGACATGAACTGAATGAGCAATCTCTGGAGAGACAGAACTTTCATATATTTTGAAGTGTTATGGTGAAATAATATGAGTAGCTGGGTAGAACATAAACTGTGGAGTGAAATTGGTGGGAGGGAATCAGAAAGAACAGGTAAGAATGCTGTTGGAGGAATATGTGTGAGTTATGAGAACATAGTTCAACATTTTGCAATGTTTGGGTGTTCTCTCAGCATACTGTTCAATTATTAAAAATTGCCATAAAGATACCATCATCATAGGGAAGCATGCTTGTGAAGTAATATAATAAAAACTTAAGATTAAAGTAAGTTATGTGGAATGCAAACACTACAAATGAAAAAGACTGAAAAGAGTTCACATCAAAAGATGAAAGTTGTGCTACTGGTAGACTAGTGGTGATTTTTTTGCTTTGGACTTCACAAATTTCCCATAATTATATGTATAGATAATTTAAAAAAATAGTACTTTTATTCAACAAGCATTTCATGACTTTATGGTGGACTCATAGGTATATTACATGTTATTTTTAACCTCAAGGAGCCCTAATTGTAGTAAGAAGGCAAAACATATAAAATCTCATGAATAGTATGGTTTTGAGGAATTTGGATGATATTCATGTAGGTCTTGTGTGATTGTAAAGGAATAACAAATGCAATAGAGTTTGGACTGGACTTGGAAGGATATGATTTTAATAGTTTTGAACATGAAATGACATTCTTTGGGGAGAAAATGCATAAGCAAAAGGGAGAAGATTTGAGACCCATAGCTGTATTTGTGGAACATTGCCTAATGACAATATGACTCGAAAGTGAGGTTGAGGTTGGATTTTATGACAACTGGCATGCTAGGCTAAAAGCTGGACTAGCATTTAGTATATGAGATTTACAAGGTATAACTTGTTTTCAGATTGCTTACACCTGGCCTTCATAATAATGTTTTGAAGAAGGGATTATTGTTCCAGATACAGATGAAAAAACTGAAGTTGGAGAAACTAAACGATCCTCCAAGATCACAGAGCAAGTCCCTATAATCTTCCTGGTTAGCCATTCATTCTAATAAAATAGCATTTGCTAGCATACATCATAATTGTGCATTTTTTTCCTCCAACACATTCTACTTATGTTTAGAAAAAACAACCACTAGGAATGCTACATGATTTGAAATGATTGATTTAAGAAATTTCTTTGTATGCAGATGAGTATGGTGGTCTGAGAATGAGCTTAGAGTACAGACGTGGTACAAATTCTAGTTTTGCTCTCTGTAAGCTTTTCAACCTTATGAAAGAGTTTATATTCTTAGCTAGGTATAGTGTCACAAACCTCTAATCCCAGCACTCTGGGAGATTGAAGATTACAAGTTCAAGCACAGCCTGGACAATTTATCAAGACTCTTGATAAATTAAATTTACATAATAAAAATTATTATTAAAAATTAAATAATAAAAAAGGGCTAGGATGTAGCTCAGTGCAAAAGTCTTAGATTGAATCCTCAATACTGCCGGGGGCATTTTATACTCTTTCTGAGTGTAAGTGTCCTTACCTTCAATACACTGGCTCAATATTGCCGGCGGCATTTTAGTCTTTTGAGCATAAGTGTCCTTACCTTCAATATACTGGCTCATGCAACAAGAGGGCTCTTGCCCATTGCAGCACTTTGATACTGAACTTCTCAGCATCTAGAATTATGAACCAATAATTTTGCTTAGTATAAATTGCCAAGCCAAACTAATTCAGTTAGAGCAGCACAGATGGACTAATATCATCTGTATAAGAAACGCCAACCAATGTGTGGTAGATCTTCGTTACCCTACTGACAGCTACACAAGCCAAATATACTATGGGGCTGGGCATTTTCTTCTTACATCGATCATTCTGCTGCTCCTATTGCCATTTTATTCTCCACGCATTGTATTCTGTAGGTCAGTTTTTCTAAGAAAGTCAAAATTGACCCAGGGTGATCAGTCCCATCTATGGGAACTGAGCCTAACAATATACAGTATGTATTAGTTAGCATGGATGTGCTTTACTCATCTCATTTCCGTTGTTTTTAAGTTTTAACTACTTTTGTCCTAGTTTTATATGATCTGTGATTGTTAACTATGAAATGGTGTGAAAGCAAGTAGAAACTATACTTCAGAATTTGAGTTTTAATTTTTCCCCAGGTCAGAGATCTATCTACAGTGTTTTTTTTTTTTTTAATAATTCTGGACAGCAGAAGCCAGCTGTAGGTCCTGGTCAGCGACATGATAATGAAGCAAACAACTGTTGCTCTATATGGTACTGGGTTGGTCAGCTAGGATGTTTGATAGGTAAAGTATATTAATTGTATTTCCAATGTATGGTATTTTCAACTTACACTGGGTTTATTGGCACATAATTCTATCATAGGTCAAAGAACATCTATTTGTCTGAAAGAACCAGATTTAATCAGAAGTCTGACATTTGTAATTATACCCTTTGGGATGTGTACAATAAATACTTTATACTGACAATGTTGACAATGATGATAACTTGTAAAGTGTTGTACATGTCACACAGTGGGGAAAATTTAAATTTGGCCAGTGTAGGACAGATCCTCCTTTTTAGGCCACAGACACAGCTTAATTAATTAAATAATCTGATGCCTATTCCTGTTCACCTGGACATAAACCACATCCCTAAAAGAATTATCTTTTGTAATTTACTTCTTCAGTACTTTCTCTTTTGATTCCAAATTCTTCTAAGTGTTAACTAACTAAAGATATAAAATATAGATATAGTCTACCTATGGTCTTAAAATACGGGATTCCTCAAGATTCAATAATTTCTTAGCAACTCATGGCATCTGGTCAGCACCAAAGTTTTGGGGATTTCAGGGGATTCATAGCAACTGACCACTGGATCAGAAGATGGCAGTGGAGGCCACCTTTGGGAAGGGTCTTTCTCTGGTATGCACGGAGAGCAGAGTAACCTCCATTACTGTCGTTTTCATGGATGCTATATAGTATCAGAAAATCTTTCAGTTCTACTTAATCATCAACACTGAGACATCAAAGTAGATTCTGGGAAGCATCACAGTGAATTCTCCCTAGCTTACCGGCTGCAGACTCTAGCTCCTGACTTTGTATAGCTCTCTGCGTGGAGAGCTGTCCTACTGCTATATTCCAAGCCACATCTTGATGCCTTCTGTGTATCCAATGGTCCTCCAATTGCCCCGCACAACTTCTGTCAGCCAGGTATTTAAAAAGAGGATTAAATTAAATATTGTGTTATTTAAATAATTGATTTAAATGTATGATTCATTTATTCTTTAAAAGTATGTGAGTGTTTTTAATACATATCTACATATACCAAGATTGTAGCTATGATGCTTATAGCAATGTTTAAATATTTAGGTGTTGGGTACTGCAGAAGTTGTGTCTTACTGCAACATTCATGTAGTGAAAAAATCAGGTTCAACTCATGTGTTTTTTTTTCTTTTTGTACTAGGAATTGAACTCATGACCTTGAGCTTGCTAGGCAGACACTGTACCACTGAGTTATACCCCTAGCCCTCAACTTGTGTGATTTTTAATTCACAAAAATTTTCCAGAATATTTCATAATTTTTAGCATCACTCATACTGTATACACTTATGTACTATAAGGAAGCAAAATAAACTTGCAAAGCATATCTGCAGAAATAAAATGTTTAGGTGTTTTTATATTATAAACTTTCAAACACTGTAGTATAGAAAGCACTATATTCTTTATAAGTAGGACAATGAGACAGTTGAATTAGTACATAAAGTTTTATTTAAAGTTTTCCCCTTCCAAGCAAGCTTCATTTATACATTCTAATACTATACAAAATTTACACTTTCTGTGACTTATTCACGTTTTACTTTCTATTAGTTTGTGTCTTTCTGAAATACAGAAAGTTTTACTTACAGTTCTCATAAATGCTCTTATTTAGTTTGGCTAGAAAGAAAAAAAGAAAATGAAGAACAAGTCTAATAAAAGCAAATGTTTTTGTATAAACTGTGACTTCTAGAGGAAATGGTGACTTTTGACAATAAAAGATTTTGAAATAGACCTCGTTCTCTTCATGGTGTTAGCTGAGATTTTCCCACAAAGTACTGTAGGTTTCTTTCTATATATTCATATGTTTTGAAGGAAAAAGCAATGAAAGTTGATTGCACTGGATATATATATATATTTATATATATATATTTTACAACGGATCCTTTGGATCTGAACATACAAATAAATACAAAAACAAAGAAGATTGCACTTTACTGTAGAAATAGCATTGGATTCCAGTGTACCCATCCATCTTGACGTGCTTCACAATGAAAGCTTATGACCGAGGCATTTTTAATCTGTCACTTTCCTGTACTGCTATTTTGAATGTCATATTTGTCAAAGTGTCTGTCATTTCTGGGTGATTAAAAAAATGTTATAGGCTTTTATTTACTTCTAACAGTTACTAGTTGAGCTCTGAAGAGCTTGAAAGTCAAGTTCATGTTCCTGCTAGTTTAGCTCTTCTGATTGGCCACACTGGGACTACATCATACTCTTCTGGCTCCTAAAGACAAGCAGCCATTGCTCACTTAACTGAGTTCAGGCATCTGTGGTGATGACAAACAACATATGATGAACTGAGGGAAAAATGAGGTTAAGTCAAGTGTCTGGAACCAGCCACAGGTGAGGAAGAGGAGAAATATTTTGTCAGGTGCTAGGATGTTGTAAGTTGTGTGTTTTGGGTTACAGAGAAACAACTGAGATTTTACTTAAAAGAAATGATTATTTCTTTTCATCTCTGAATTTTTGGAAGCAATCTCTAAGTTTTCATTATGGATCAGGTTTGGGTCAGATGTTTTTCCAACAGAATCTCTGGAATTTCATAAGGCCAGATTTGTCAGTTCTGCCTTTTGAAGCAAATAGTATCTGTGCTTACAGCTTAAATATGGCAAAAAAAAAAAAAAAAGAAAAAAAACCCCAAGAAACCATAAGCCTCTGTGAACCAAATAATGACATGATTTGTTTTTCTTTTGAGTTTCAGATATGTAAGGACATAGAAATTAGCACTCTGGCTAGCCTAGAACCTCTAGGGCACAAAGCAATTGCTAGAAGAGCCAACGACTGACTCTTCTTTGTTCTCATGTGGTGCTGTAAGGGCAGAAGGTATGAGGAATACAGTTGCATACAAACAAAAATGCTTCTCTTTAATCTTGTATGATTTCCTGTAACTGTATCACCTATGGAGTCAGTGAAGTAGCCAAAGGTTAGGAATACAGAATCCAGTGGCAATATCTGTAATGCAGTGTAAGTATTTTGGTGGGTCTGATTTTGATTTATCCATGTACACAATATCCCCCAAACTTTAACATCGACCACATGCAGGTAGACTACAATGCACAATACTGATCTTAGGTCTCTCTGGGGCCAGTATTCTGTGTTTTCTCTTTCCCCTTTTGAAAGTTAAGATGCCCATGGGAAGTTTTTGTATAGCTGGGACAAGTTAAAACCAGTCTGAAATGGAAGAGTTTGTCACCATAGGAAGTCGGATGTGATCTGAGTTACAGATACAATATCTGCTCCAGAACAAGTCTCTTTCTTTTGTAGTTATTTGCAAGTCATCAGAAACCAAAGGTGGGTTTTGGCAATTGTACCATTTAAATGCACAGTTCCTATGGGAGAGTGACGTCACCCGTCATCTTCTCCCAGGATGTGACACTGTCCATTCCTAGGTGTGCTGGTATCATTTATTGTAGGGCACGCAGGCAGGCAGGATGACCGTTGCACAGGCTGGGCCTGCCAGGGGTTCTGCTACATCTCCTTCAAGTTCCGTCCAGGTTCCTTTTTCTGGACAGTAACATATTGTAGATGATTTATAGGCCCCCTGTAATGACAAAGCAGGGCATGTTTAGAGAAGGATTTTCTGAGGCGAGCAGCAGTAATATTATTTATCACATTCACTTGGAGACAAAAGATCTCTGCTCATGCTAGAAAACTCCAAAGCAAAACAGCCAACTTAAAACTGTTTTATTCCAAGCAAAAATTTATAATGGACATTTCAAAATCTTTTTTAATGACTCATAATAAAATTCAAATGGATATCTAAAACATCATAGATATTCAAAAAATCTTTTCAAATAATTGACCAGAATTGAAGTTGGCCACCTGCTATACATTAAATCAATAAATAAAAAGATAAATTTACCTTAATATTTAAATAGTTTAAGTTGGATTTTAGCTTATTATCTCATTTTTTCAGTTTTAATTTGTTACTGTGGAGAATCAGAGCTGACTTTGAAAATCAGTTTAAAGTAACCTAGAGATGAAGGCTTGCCTACTTCTTCATGCAGTGATTTGCTTATTTCCAAAAGGATGCATGAGAAATAAAAATGTCTTTAGTTTTGTCTCTTTTGTCAAATTTAGGGGCTACTGCTTGTGTAAAAGTTTCCCTCCTCAAACCAAAGCAGCTTTGTTTATACTCTAGGCAACAAACAAAAGATCCAACAGCCTGATAAACATTTTCTGGTTGCTTCCAATCACATACACCTTGTAGCTTACAATTTGCACCAGCAAACAGGCACATATACAAATACCTAGTTATATATGTCAGTATATATTTGCCTTCAAGTAACTAATACTTTCATAAAGCTCCCTAAAACTCAATTTCATAATCTTTTGCCACAAAAGAAGTAAAACTAATATTATTAAAATCTCAAAGTGATCTCATAATATGGACACAGATAAATGGAAAATATAAAAGTGGTTATCATTAAAAAGTGAGTATGTAGACCAAGAGATTTGATGTGTCTTTCAGTGTGATGTCATTTGAAATACAGAACCTCCTTTCAGGTGTTCTTGCAAAGAAAAAGAGGAAGAGGAAGAGAAGAGGAGGAGGAGGAAGAAGAGTAAGAATAAGAAGAAGGAGAGGAATAGGAAGAAAAGGAGGAAAAGGAAGAGCAAAACAAAAGTCTGAATTAATCCTGGTCTCTAACTTTGGGTGCACAGAGAATACTAAGATGAAAACGATTTCAAATGATGCCAGGAGAAAATCATCATCCAATTTCAGAAGCCAGGGTGTTTTGTCTAATAACTGACCCTGTTTTGAGAACAAATGAATTGCAGAGAACAAAAAGTGGGGCAGAGGTAACATTCCAGATTGCAAAGAGAACTATAATAACCAGTTATAAATGAGACTTGCTAGAACATGATCTGAACATGGTAAAAGTACATCTTTGTCTTTTCTAAGTCAATGAGGGAAATTTGAATATGGACGCTTACAAGGGAATTAGTGTTACTTTTGTTGGGTATGATAAATGACAGTGTATTTACAATTTAGATTTTTTTACAATTTAGACGTTGTAAGAGAAAAATGCTGAGTCATTTACAGTGTAGTAATGCTGAGATTTGCTTCAAATTTCTTCTGCCAAAATATTTAAAAAGGGGGCTGATGAAATAAGCATGGCAAAACATTGATGGGTGGGTATTGGTGCTAGATGATGAATTAATGAGGACACACAGTAATGACAATTTTTGCATGTTTGGAAATTTTCAAGAGAAAGAGGGAAAATAGTGAAATGGAAATTATACTTTCTAAGTAAAATTCATGGGTAGTGAAGAATTAATTTCCATTTTTCATGCCTGACTGGTCAGAAACTTTTCAGACTCTCCTATTCAATTTCTGCAGAGCGTTTGTAAAATCACATCAGCTTGACTTTTAGTTGGAAAATCAGAGTCACAACAACATGAGAGTAGGACAAACCCAAGGACAAACCCATGTCGTGATGCAGTTGGTCAGATGCTGGTTCACCAGCATTCCTGTTACTTCTGCTTTACTGCTTGTTGTCATTTATAACTTTCACCTAAACATGACATTCTGAAGAGGCACATGTGTAGATGATAAGGCATGTGGAAGGAGTCACACAGAAAGAACTGAGAACAAGCAGAGAGGAGAAGAACGTGATAGATATGGACATACCATACTCCAGCTATAGCCTCCGACAAGGTAAATGCTATCATCAAGCACTGCACACCCAGGACCACTTCGACCCTCCAAAATGGGAGTTTGCAGAATATTCCACTGGTCACCTTTAGGGTCATAGCACTCCACAAGCATTACGTCGAGGTGGGAGAAACCTAAGTGATGTTGGAAAACGGAACCACAAAAGAATAAACTGTCAGGGCTCACATTTAAGGTTTGATCTTTTTATTTTTTAAAGTTTCAAAAAGTAGATTAAGAAGTGTCTTTGTGTCTTTGAAGACACAAATGTATAAATTCATTGGTGAAATTGGGAGCCATTTCAGAAAGACCTAAAATTATACCAAACAAATTCTCTGTTTTGAATTAATTCAAAGCAAGAAAGCCTGAGTAAGTGTCATTAGTAAAGGTTGATTATATAGGGGCTTAGATCACATTGGCATACTTTATTAAAATGTTATTTTGAAAGGTTTAAAATAAGAATAGTTAAGGAAGCATTTTTATGAAGTACTTACAGTAGGCTAGTTTTGTTTTCTAAGTGCTTTATCTAAATGAAGTGATTCCCCTCCAATACTCTGTGAGATAGCTACTATCATTCTTTTTTCACCTTATAGATAAGGGTATTGAAAGACAGAGAAAGTCAGTGACTCTACCCCTTCACTAGTGGGTAAACAGGCTAAGATTTGAACCCAGGTAAACAGACCTCAAATCTCAGATGTACAGAATTCACAGTATTGTTTTTCTTCAATGACTATTTAACTTGCTCAAAATATTTTGAGTAATTAATGATATATTGGTATCTTGCCATTTTTACAGTCTGTATTTGTATATAGCTCTAATGATGTAAATGGTTTCCAAGATCAAGATTTGGAGTAGGGGCTGATGGGCTTCTGTTTCTACTTCTGACACAGAGATGAAGGCGGTAACCTGGTCAGCAAGAACGATATTTATAAATTGACAGACTTCCCTGGAGTCCTACTTTTAATATAGTATTGCAAGCAGCTGATTTAGTTTGAAATATTATAGGTGGTGAGACAGGGCTAGGTCCTTGAAGGAGCCAGTGCAGAAGCCCAGATACCTTGCAACTGTGGGGGGGGGGGACCGACAGCTTCTGCTGTGGGCCAGGCCTCAAGACAAAAGATCAAACAAATGCACCCATATCCTCAGGACTGATATTCTAAATAGCTCCCTAGCACCCTGAAGAAGTCAGGAGTCACCATTCCAACCCCCTAGGGAAGAGTCACTGCTCTCTAAGAATGCCCGTGCTCTATGTGACTTGCTTCTCCCATTTGTCCCTAATATAATCAATTTTACCTGAACTATTAATCTTATTGGCTAACTATAGTTATGTCCCATCCTATGCCCAACTGCCTCGTGAGTTCCCAGTTTTCCCCACCTTGAACCCGTCTCACCCCATGACTTTGCACTATAAAAGTCCCTGGAAAAGACAGAGTCCTTGGCAACCTGCTCGGGACTCCTTCTGTCTCTCTCTCTGACAGCGTTCTTTCTCTCAATAAATATATTCTACTCTTAACCTCCATTGTTCCTAAAATTCATTCTTCAGTTTTAGAGAATAAGAACTTGTACTGGGCATAAGAGGTCAAGAGTTTTATTCCCCTATATCAATAGGATGTAGAAAAGCCCTAGTGGGAGATTTGTGATCATTGAGCAGACCAAACGGCTTTTATTTCCTTTAGTTAAATGTATGCTGTGAATATTTACTAGCTGACAATCACAATGCCTATGTTAAACTAACTAACATATTTGACTGTACCAAACAGTTGAGAGGACTCTTACTGAGAGGATTAGTCCTCTAATAAAAAAGAAAAATTTTCATTTCTGATGAATTATTTCAATTAGTATGGCTTACATAAAATGAATCACATAGATAGCTGTTGGTGAAATAGAGCAATGCATCCACTGAACTATTCGAAGCATAATACATTTAGAATGAGGTCTTGGGGAAAGCCCAGATTCTGAAGTTTTAGAGGCATTGTTTGAGGATATGTGTAACTTCTCTGTGGCACATACTATGTATTCCTAGATATGTTGACTTTAATCTTTATAAAAACCATAAAGGAAAGGTTAATTATCCACACAACTAGTAAATGCATAACCAGGATGCATATAGAGGCTAAGATGAAACGTTTTTCCTTACCCTTGCCTGCCATGCTGTCCCTGAGCCAAACTACTACCGCTGCATGTGTGTGCTACTTCTCATTTAGGTAGTCATTAGCCAGCTGGTTGTCCACATATCACCCTGAATATCAAGAGTTCCTAAAACATTTTGGCAATATCTTGTGTAAAAGGAATTAGAAGAAATTACACTTAATGCAGAAAGCTGTAAAGTCGATATAAAACATGTTGAGATAAGGTGAAATGGAGTATGCGGTGAAATGGAGGAGCACTGGTGAAAGTTAAATATGAATTAGGAAAAACAGAAAAAAAATTTCTAAGTCTGGTCTATTTTTTAAAGATACGTGTGTTATTGTAAAATAAATGCACAGATGTGTCTCATCTATTATAATGGGACAGCACGTTAAATAGTTCAGATTGAAGGATCAGAAGGGAAAAGATTTTCAAAATTCAACCTGACCAATTCGTTCATTTTCAGATGAGGAAACTGAGCCAAGTATGTCAGTAATGTTTTCCATACTAGTGACCTCTCTGCTTTCCATTCAGATTTAACGGTACGTGCTATACACTAAAGTTAAAAATGTGCCATAAGCCCCCGAAAGTTGCAGTGATACACAGATCTAGGGAAGAAAAAGAGCCAAAATGTGGCTCTGAAATACTGCGCTTTTAAGTTTTTATTAAAAAAAAAGCAATTCATTTTGAAAATCCTAAATGGTTTGATATTCAGTACTAGCAAAATAATTTTAAATTTAGACATAAGAGTCTACCAAATGTCTTCTTTAAGACAAAAATCACATATTTCCTTTGTGTAGCTGTGGCTAAAGTTCTTTGTGGTTACTACAAAAAACAATTTTCTGAGAAAAATTCATTACTGTAACTTTGGTGATAAGAAATAATTCATTTCACTAGATTCACTGTTACAACAAATTGTGCTTTTCAGTTATTAATGCTCCCTTTTAAAAAATTTTCTGTAGACATCATTATTCATTTCTTTAATGTGTATGGTAACTCAAAAATAATCCTATCTGCAGAAAAGTCAGAATAAATGCTTGCTCCAGGGTACTGCTAATTTACACAAAGTAGATTTTATTTGGTCAACATGTTTTTTACTTGGTTAACTGATTATCTAACGAGAAACCCCCTTAGCAAGAACCATGAGATGCAAACGCTATCGTGATTTAAAAAGAGAAAAAGACCTTTCAAATGATTTCCTCCAATTGCATACAAGCGATCATTCATTACAGCCAAAGTGTGGATTGCGCGTTTTGTGTTCATATCTTGTTTTCGAGCCCAGACATCCATTACGGGGTCATAGCAATATAGCCATGGGACATATTCTCCATTGTGTACTCCCCCTGTGAATTAAACATGTACATACAAGTCAAGCAAGTGCCTTGGAACTGAACCTGGGAACAGAAAGCAGAGGAATGACTTGCCTGAAATGTATATCTTCCCATTGTGCACTGCTCCCGCATGAGCTGCCAGAGGCTGTGGCAAAGAGGACACATAGCGCCATTCGTTTGTGTCCAGGTTATAGCACTCCACACTGGACAAGTAGCCGGTTTCATTCCTTCCACCAATCACGTATAAATGCTTGTCCAACCGACACGCATAGAAACTGGCTCTTCTATAATGGAAACAACAACACACAGTGAATCACAGAAGGAGCTGTGAAATGTTACCTTTGAAGTAGGATAAAGACACTCAATCCTTCAGGGAAAGGAGGTACAGCTTGCTTCACAGAGGGCCGTGCACCTTCAAGCAGCACACATCTGCCTTTGAAACCCAACGCTGGCCGTAGTACCCGTAGGCACTGCCCATTCTGGTTAACATTTTTGATGATAAAGCAACAGTAAAGGAGAAATCGTCAACTCTTTGTTTCAGCTCTTTTTATTTTGCTTTTTTATACGTGAAAATGTTCATTAATGTTTGGGATATTTGGTACCTTGTAAGGATATCACAGCTCAGTAAGACAAAGTGAAAAATGAGGTAGATAATGTAACAATAATAAATTATCTTGACATTCACTTTCTTTATGGTCCTTCAAGGGTCATTGTTCCCAATTTATAAGAGAACTACATCATCAAAATTTTTCTTCAATTATAATTTTTTTCCTTGTTTTCCTTAGTATTACTGCGAACAGAATAACTTTTGTGAACTTCATATAATGTTCAAATGTTGCTCTTCTATAACTGATACAGAAATGTCATCAAAGTAGCTTTGGCATTGATTTTTATAAGGCTATGGATATTTTTAAAGTTTCTTTTCAAGAAAGGCTATTGACTATAATTTCCTACTGTACCATCCAAAGAAAGTTTTGTGGAAAGGATGGGAGACAGGGGAGCAAATTCTGAGGTAGGCCATAATAGACGAGTGAGACACTGGGGACCTGAATTAGTAGAAGAAATGGAAAGGGGTGATGCAAAATGTATGTTACCAGAAGGAGATGTAAGACTTACAACTAAAAAGGTGTCGGAGGTGAGAAAGAATATAGGTTCAAGGAGGACTTAGTGGCGGTGCAGTACCTGCCTGACAAGCGTGCCATCCTGAGTTCAATTCCCGGTACAAAAAAATAAAACCAAAAATAAAAAAACTTGAGCAAATTCTTTACCTGTTGTGTTTTTGCTTTGTTTTGTTTTCCCTAATTCTATTGGAATAATATAATTTACAAGGATAACATGTGGTCCGGTACTGAATAAGTATAATTGTTAAGTGTCAAGTCCCCTGAAGAACATAATTTATGTCAGATGAATTAATGATCACCATAAAATTGATGCCAAGATTCCTGTGTAATGTCAATTACAAGATGGGGCGTGTTAGAGGTTTATATCTGGTAAATCTATATTCTCTGGAGATTTTCCAGATTGTGTTTACAGAGTGCTAAAATCATATGGGAGTCAGGACAAAGAGTTTGGACTAACAATTGATTTTTGGGTGAGTTGGCCTGGCTCTGTGATTGACTAGCGTGTGACCTCTGACATGTTACTTAACCCCTGTCTGTCTCTGATTGCTCACCACGGGGGAGGGTGGGGATGGGGGAGGGTGGGAGCGGGGTGTGTGGTAGTGGTACCTTCTTCACAAGATATTTGTGAGTATGTGTAACTACTCCAATATCTGTGATTCTCAGGAGCTATCAATTAATATTACCTGGATAAAAAGTTTAAAAAATTGAATTTTTGCATGTGAACTTCTCCTAATAATAGTTAAGTGATCACTCAGTTCTTTTATGAAACTTTAGATGATTTACTGCCATGTAGGTATAGCATTTATTACAGATGGTGATGTATACAGTTTTCCTTTTAATTGGATAGTCTTAGAATTGTCCTGACAACATCATGGATAATTTTAGAGTAATATTTCATCTACTTATTTTTTCTAGACTTTCTAGACATATTTCAAAGAAAATATATTTTTGAAAGAAGGAAGGAAAATGAAGAGGAAGCAAGTCAGATTTCATAAAGCAAAGATTATTAACATGGGTCCAGATCTTCTAAGGGGTCCATGAAACTGAAATTGTAAAAGAGTTATAATATATGTGTATATGTTATAAAATATATATGCGTATATATGTTTTTAAGTATATATAAATTTTGGGAGGGAAATATTTCATCAGATCATCGAGGGGATATCTGATCTAAAATTTTTGATTTTCTGAAATAGGATAGTGAAAACATCTAACTATAAAATTAAGTTTAAAAATAGTTGCTAAAGGGGCTAGAGGTTTAACTCAGTGGTGTAAGTGCCTGCCTGGCAAGCACAAGGTCCTGAGTTCAATCCCTGGCACCATAAAAAAAAAAGGAAAAATAGTTGCAAAATACATACAGATGGACGACTCATTTCTTCTATTTCTCCAACCAGTTTCCACTGGCTTTCTCATTAAATATGATACATCAAAGTCATTTTACTATTGTGTTTACCTTCTCAAGTTAAAATACTTTACAGAAAAGAATAACATATTTCTACAAAAATCTGTCCTAAAGTAACGTATTTCTTTGCAACACTGACTCAGAGTAGATCAATGTACTTCATTTATATGGTTCTATGACAGGTGTTGGGGCTGCTGAAATAAATTTACTAATTTCTCTAACAGACTATCTCTAAATAATTCGGACTATGTGGTTGAAAGTTATTAATGGTGAGATGAGTTCTATGCAGTACTTTAGAAAATGCCCATTAGTCTACTTCCTATTTAATTGAGTTTAGATTTTGAGAACTAACAGAAAGATCCTCTTTGGTAGAATGAAGTCCTTTAAATTATTTTACTTTTTCTGATTGGGTCTCTTCGTCACCTTGACAGAGTCAGCCTGTCAGAAGGTGCTTTTGTTTAGCAAGACATTAACGTGACGATCGATCCGTGTGTACTCCTGGCTTTATCCACACAGTGTCACTGTTAGGATCTTTATGGGAAAGAATCAGTAGGTTTCACTTCCTTACTGAAAGTGCATTTTTATGTAGAAATTTCAGTAGTGAAGACTTATTTTCTGGAATGCTCCAAGAGAGAGTTCCTGAAGTGCATTAGAGAGACACCGGATTGTTAATGATCTGTCAGCAGCTGTGAACATCGATTTGTTTATTCGAAGTGAAAATTTTACCAGGCCAGATCCCTTTTGGAAATGCTGCTCCCTCTCCTTCCCACATGAAGCATGTACTTGGTTTAGGCTATTTTGTGTTTCTTGGAAAGTAAATTCAAGACAATTAAAAGTGCTTTAATGGGATTGCATCATATGTGTTTTAAATTGTTCATTTTACTGTCTTTTTCCTCTCCCCCACTGCCAGAAACAATATTCAATGTTTCTATGTTGAAAGAGTCTAACAAATAGCTTCTACTAATATACATTAGACCTTGTTTCTCTTACAGATCTTTATAAACCCTTGCTGGTCTTTGGGATGATCAGATTACACCCTAAAGTATGAGATTAAATTATCATAACCTTATCTCAGTTTGGATTGTTGACTTTCCTTGTCAGGTTAAAAACAACAACAGATTTTTCAAACAGAACGTTATCTCCTATGGTTTCTTGTAAGAGTGTTAGAAACAAGATCTTTAATTTGGGAACATTTTTGATGTATTAGCTTTTTAGCCTTTCACTTATATTGTGAAATAGGCCCCACTGTTGCTCTACAAATTGCCTTTTCTTTTTTCCTTCTTTGAAACTAGCTAAGGAGTAAGATCTACATAAAAATAATACTTAATATGTCTGTTTTATTGAAGAAAATTGAAGTTACCAAAGCATTTATACTGATCTAAGTTTTCAATTTTTTTCTCTTTCTTACTGTAGAATAAAAGCCTGAATCTAAAACCAAAACCGTTTATCAGCATTGAATTTAAATGCATGTCTTCATCCAATCATTTGTCAACAAATTCACAGCTAGCAGGTAGTCAGTAAATTCAGGAACTGACCCATGAATGAACAAGCTCAGAGGCCATGTGCCCACTTTCCTGCTGGACTAAAAGGATATTCAGCAGGTTATTACACTCTTCTGGGAGCTCTGATTAACTAAGGTATCTCAGGAAATCTGTCCAGTCAGCTCTGTAACAGTGAGTTATGCTGGATATGGGTTACAATGTGTTTTTATTTTCTTTATCAGTTTGGTAACTTCTCAGTACAATTTCTCAGTAGTTTGGTAGCAGCAATAATGGAAAGAGATAGATGGGGGGTGCTTCTAGTTTGATTTATGATCTACATATTGTATCATTAACTCAATAAAATGTTTCAATAAACTTCTGAGTGTGTCATATATTTTTGTATTTTTCTTTTACATTTAACCACCAATTAGTCTACTGATGGTCCTTGCTTTGTTGAACGGAAATCTGGCAATGACAGGAAAATTCCACTTGAAGTTATGGATTGCTGCCTGGGTCACCCAACCCATAGGAGAGATGGAGCTCAAAGATTGACTGGGCATTTGTGAGATCTGCCTTTTCCCACTCAGCTCTGTAAGGAGCTCTTTATTTGGTCTATCAACTTGATTGTTCTAAATCTAAAAAAAAACTTCTTTTACTAGGGACCTGACATGATATACCATAATGACTTCAAAAGAAACGTTAAACAGTCCATCCTGTCAACGGTGGCTGCCGGGCGCCGACAGACCATGGCAGGTCTTTTTATCAGGTCAATGAGCTGCTAAAAATTGTCTAAGTAGGACCCTGCCATGATAAGCCATAGCGCCTCAGAGGAAGTCATTATAGACTATCAAGTAAACAATACACATTTAAAAAAAATTACTAATTAGGTTTTGCAGCAATACTTCCCATCCTTAGGGGCTCTACAGTGAGATAATTGACTGCAACGTGAGTTATGCCTCCCCAGCCGAAGGCGTGAAGGTTAATTATGGTGGTGTACAGCCCCCAGCAAAGGGGACCAGGATGATGAGATGATCACATTTCAGACATATACTGGTAGTTACTTTTTAAAATAAAACTTTTTTGGACGGTTTTGATTAAGGGACAAAATAATGCAGCTATGCTAACAACAACCAAGAAATCCACTTGCATCCCAAAGAAACAGAGGCCTCTGGAGAATGACATTACCGAGATTCTGGTTCAAGAATTTTGTCAGGATATTAATTGACTTACAATTATTTCTTGAGATGTCTTCAAATGAGACATTATTAATGTGTCTAATTCCTTGGTGTATTAAATCTCATTTTCGGTGTGTAGGTTTTAGTCTCCTGAGAATTTTAATATATTTATATGGGCAATATTGATTATCTTTAGAACATAGATTCATATTATCTTACTGTAGTAATGTGTATTTCTGAACAAATGATAAATTCTGAAAATTTTGTTTTTACATGGAATTTATGGGTAAGGGTCTAATTCAATCTCAGTATAATCTACTCCAGTGTTAAGGAGAGATGCTAAGAAGAGGGATCAAACAAGAAAGAGGAAAGAGAAAGAGTGCTGTTCTTAAATAACTCAGTGGAGAAGAAGAAATAGGGGATTGTCACTACGATACTGGAGAATTTGCTTAGAAAGATGTCCAGATATTATTTTAGTTGAATCAAATGTTCAAACTCTATTACTAACTTGCACATGCATATAAAAACATGACTTCATGCCTTTGTAACAGCTGGAGAAGCAAAGCATATATAAATATAGAGTCATCTTATCTTTTGGTAGTGAGGAGACTTGGCTGAGATAAATATCCCATGCACGAAAAATGAAGTGATATTTTGAAAGGCTATTTTGTTTAAAAGCAATAAATTACCAATTCATGAAGACAATTGGAGAAGCAAATATAAGCAATTAGTTAATGAGCCTTAACATTTACTATGGAAATACTTAAATTTAAATACATATTTAAATTTCTAACCTTACTATTGAATATTAAATATATTAATTAATATTTTAATATTGAAATTGCTGCATTGAAATGCCTATCATTGTGAGAATGGTGTTTTATGAGATGTTATAAAAAATAAAGTGAATTTTTAAATTTAAAAAATTTCACAGTAAGAGATATGTTGCCATAATCTCCCTCAATATGCTTCCCCCTTATTTCAACACTTCTGCTACTCTCTGAAGCAGTTCCAGAATTCCTTTTTTCTGAGTGCTTCATGTGCTTAGTTGCACTGTCTTAGCTACCTGGATGTCTTGAATTGCTTCAAGCTGTTTACCTTTCCTGGCCATTTTGATTTTGGGGCAGAGCCAGAAGATACAACATGACAGATCTGGTTAAGAAGACTGAGGCACACTGCAATGTTTTTAGGAGCCTTTCTTGGACAGCAGTGGGCATGCACTGTATTTTTGGTCATGCCTTCTAAAAACACTCATGAAAGACCATTTCCAGAACTGCTTCAGCACGTGACAATAATGATGGGATAAATGTGAAGGAAAATTTCAAGGTGGGTTAATGCCAATATGCTTTTTACTGCAATATTATTTTTCTGCTTAAACATTCACCATGTATTTTGATTACTCCTTGTTATTCTGGTTTTAGGATTTCAATATTTTGTCACTGAGTACAGTCAGTAAAATTATAACTCTGTTTGAAAAACACAAATTAATGTAGTTAAAGGACACAAGTCACACAAGTTTTTTCTTTCTACATAAGGACAAATAACTGACATTTTAAATTATTTTTCTGTATTGAGTTAAGAATGCAGGTAATCTAAATTGACAGGACCAAGTGTTGTATTTTGCTTCTCCTGTCTTTCATTAATTCTGCTTCATATTCCTTACCAGTCAAAACCATCTATTTCCTGTGAAGCAGGCCCAAATCTTTCACACACAAGAAATAAACACTTACCTTTCTTGCATAGGAGGAAGCTGAATCCAGCTATTAAATCGAGGATCATACCGACTCACAAAATTCGTACTATGTTTTCCTGTAAAAATACATTTGAGACATCTAAAACTTATATTCCTTTATTGATTTTCATTGTTATCTGCCTTCGTCTTTCCTTCCTTTCTTCTTCTCTTTCTCTTTCACTCTGTCTTTCTTTTTTCTTGATCTTTCTGTTCTCAGGTTTAACAAGCAGATGAATTAGGTAGAGGGATTAATAAACATCATGAAAAGTAATTCATCAGAAGAATAAATATACTTCTTTGAATATTTCTCCCTTTTTCTATTTTCCTGCTTTTGACATGAGTTAGAGAAAAGTAAATCAACCAAACTATAAGCATGTATGTTCACCTAAACTGGTTTTTATCACAGTGTCAGGGTAAAAATGTTAATGTTTTAGTGTTCTTGTGTTTTAAAAAGAAGTTATTGTCTATAAATATCAGTTCCAGAGACCATTTTGTATGCTGTCTCTGGTTAGACTCTAGAAATGTACTTGTATACAAGAAAAAGAAGATTCCTGTCACTGTGAAAAATAAAACTAACGTGTAATGTAGAGAACAATAAAGCCAGGAGTGGCAGAGAGGAGGCCAGTTGGAGCAGTTGGTCACTTGCTTAGAGATGTCTGCTGGAAGCTTAGAGATGTCTGCTGGAAGTGGGGCAAGCAAGTATAAAATCCCTTGGTTGGGGATGAGTTCCAAGATAGCAATATTGGGGTGACTGAGAGAGTTGTCATAGTTCGGAACACAGTGTGTCTTGTGGACTGATGTAGGACTTCATATTCTGATATAAGTACAGTGGGAAGCCAGTGGAGGGTTTTAAGTAATTGGAGAACATGTCTCATTCATCACTGTGGCTGGCATGGGAAGCACACTTCGTGGAAGGGCCATTGTGGGAGCTGAGGAACTGCTTGAGTGAGGTTGGAGGTGGTAGGACATTGTCACAAATGAAAAGCATTGTCTCAGTCAAGCAGGGACTGGATACTGATATGAAAAAAGTGAGCCCTACAAATGTCATTTTGGTGAACTGGTAGAGATGAAAGCCTGAGTAGGAGCTACTCAAGAGAGACTAAGATCTAAGAAAACAGAAGTAAGAGGATAGCAAATGCTTCCTAGGATTTCTGCAATCAAGAGAAGATTACAGCTAGAAGATGTAGCATTGAGGAAAGGCTTAAATCCATAAATATGGAAAAGTGAGCAGGCATGGAGGAGGGAAGAACAGTTCTTAGTTTGGAGGAAAAGGAATATAGAGCGGCAGTGAATGTAAGTGAATAGGTTTGATGACAGTGAAATGAAGCATTTGATTGCTTCTATTCACAATTCACTAAGAAGCAAGAATATCAACTGAAAATGAGAGTGGGGATTTTGAAGAAGGGGGCATTTGAAGAGAAAGTGAAGTAATTTTTTTAGATGGTGGCTTAGTACACTGACCATGGCAATTTAGTAGGTTTGACTAGTAGGTAGCAGTGGCTGACAGATTTTCTCCAAATTTACATGCTCAGAAGCAAGAGACAAGTGAAAAAGAGTTATATTTATCCAGGAGCAGAATTTTCAGGCAAATACAGAGAAAAGGAGAGAGAGAGAGAGAGAGAGAGAGAGAGAGACAGAGAGAGAGAGAGAGAGGGAGCAGGGCTTCAGGTGTACAGCACTACAGTGACAATAGAACCAGTAGTTACACAGCCTAAGCTCAGTGAGGGTGGTGGTGAGGATATGAGGATGATGGATAGAGAAGTGGTGGTCACGTGAGGGAGGTACTATCACCAGGAAAACTGTGGCTGGTTGTCACCTAAAAGGCAGAAGGTGGCATAATCTGAAAATATCTTCTAAAATTCCTGGGTTTTAAGCATGTGGGAGTATTAACAAAGAGGGAGAAAAACTACCAGTATTCAGTAACATAAAGAATGTGGGAAAAGGAGAGAAAGCAGCCCCTTTTAGAAAGAGTGGCCCGGAAAGCTCATGGCTTTGAGTAGAAACAAAATTCATTAGACCTTTCAAAGGAGAGAGTAAGGATTTTAGGGATTCTGCTGATGTGAGATCAGGAGCTCTGGAGGTCATATGGGAGGTGGCATGGTGAGGCGCATGTTAAAGTAAGTATTTCTGGGAAGGCACAGGAAGAGACAAGAATACCAGGAGGTGAGAATGACTCAGGAGTCTTGGGTTTCACATAAAGAGGCTCCACATCAGGAAATGGTTATGTGCAGAGTTGGATTAAGAGTGAATTTTTATGGAATTTTAAATCATTTCCCTTGTAGGAAAAATACCATTCTTGATAGTCAAGTTCGAAGATGAATTCCCCAATGCATCTGAAGACTAGTCATGCTTATAGGAGCGTAGAACCTGTTCTCCTCACTGAGAATTTTCTTTATGAATTTGAGTTTGGAATCTCCACATGAACGAAGACACATGCCTGTCAATAATGGGGCAGAGAATGCTTTCTTGTGCTAAGCAGCAGTGGAAGAAATTAGCAGTGTTCACTTGTGGACATAACACTAGTGGCCTTGGCTCAGAGAAAAGGCTCACGATGTGAAATGAAGAAATGGTTTCCAGACGTAGGGCCAGAAGTGAGAAAGAGACACAGGGATGGGAAACCAGCATTCTGGATGCGGTAAAGCAAGAGCAGAAAGGATAATAAACCTTAGAAAGAGTGAGTGTAGTGGAAGGTGAGATGTCAATGGTTGAGACTCTCCCAACAGCCTGAGAATAGTGGGATTTGCAGCAGAATTTTGGATTATCCTTCGCACATTCTATTTCTTCTTATCCTTTGCATTTTCTTTCTGACTTTTTCTCTACTTCTGACATCCTCTCTCCAGAAACTATCGTTGACTAACACTTGAGTGACGTGGTGCCTGAGTCACGAGCAGTGATTTCCCACTAGTGATAGCGGGAAAGAAGTGGGCAGGAAAGATGTCCCCATCAGCAGCTGTCTGGGGAGCCGGTCATTAGTAAGTGACAAATGTAAATTAGGTTTCTCTAGGTGGGGCACTGACAGAATATATAATACATATATTATAATAGTATAATACATTCCTGTCAGTAGTGACATGGAATTGATACTTATAATGCACCTGGGTAGGAAAACTTCTATACATATCTGCTTGTGTTTCCAGTAGCTAATACATTTTCTGATGTTAAATTTTGGTCTGGCAATCAAAATTGTCCACAAATAAAATTACAGATTTGTTGGATGGCACATATTTGTGCTTTATGAGCATGTATTGAAACTTATAATCTTGTATTTCATGTACAGACACACATTTCAGGTACTATTTTAATAAGAACTAAAATTTAACTTAATATTTCATCGTTGAAGCTGACATACACATAATGCTTGAATACATAGATTTGAAATTTTTCTCCTTGTGAATGATTATATTAAAGCATGCTATTATATGATTGTTATCCTTTATACATTTGGGCATTAATTTTCTAAAGTATTATATGCACATCCCATATTTTTGATATGGTCGAGTCTTTTCATGGATTTCTAAATGTGGAATGATAACGGATTCTTTTTGAGTGGTAACTAATTTCATTGTTGTACCCTGATTTAATTTTATGCAATCAGTGGCAAAAGCATGATTGACCAGATGCATGGGCTAGCAGTGTTATATAGTGGCTGAAGACTGAAACTGTGGAGTCACACAGACCGGCACTGGAATCAGTTCAGCTTCTTGCAAACTTAAGAGTCCTGGTTAGTTGCCTAACTTCTTTAGGCTTAGTCTCTTATGTAACCCATCATAGGACATGGCTCACCACATAGTTTTGAGGATTAAATGAAATGATACAGGCAAGTGCTTAGCAAAGTTTCTGGTGAAAATAATGAACACTCAATAAATACTGCTAATAATACTAAAAAAAGTTTTCTGTGGTTAACAAGGTGGCTGGAACATGAAGCCCTATGGAAAACATTTATGGGATCATGGTAGATTCTCTTGGTATTTAGCCCAGATATCTTTATAAAACAGGTGCATGCATTCCCTAGCAATAGTGTTGGCTGCTCCTGGTCATGGCTACTCCTTCGGCTGAACAGACCACTTCTCCTTCCATCCACCTTCATCTTCCTCCTAGGGAAGGATTTAGCTAATGACTGCCTGTTGACATAGGGCACAACAGGCCAACGCACTTGCCTCAGGGACAGCCAATCTTCTCTATTTAAGAGAGCCATATTGCTGGTTTATCTGGGCAAAGGACCCGGATCTATGCTAGATAGCGTCATGTGGCAAAGAAGTCAGGGGCAGAATGACTCAGCGTTTCATGTGGGCACTTTCACAATTCAAAAAGTGGTCTCAAAAAATAGAGAGAGCCATCAGGTCTATTTGAGACTGAAAGTAAAACTAAAACAAAAGCTTTGGTAAAATTTAACTCTGGGCTTTCTAGTGGCAAAATCAGAGAGAAGCGGCAGAGTCACTTGACCAGCATTAGTGATCATCTTAAAAGCACACACAGTCTCGGCACCTTGGTTTGCCAAGAACTTGTCACGTTTGTCTGCACGTGGGGCACTCTGAGTGCGATGATGAATCACGTCCCTGCAGTTAGGGCAGACGTGATCTTCAGGAGTCTTTTCCCTTAGCATAGTCACGCAGGGCTTCAAACCGATTGCTGCTTCTTTCCTGGGTGAGTGGGGAAAAATCAGCGTAGTCCAATGGCAGAGTTTTATGAGGATTTCACATTAGCTCCATGATCAACTCTTGATCTCCTTAACTAGAAGAAGAATATGTTCTTTAAGCTCTGCCCTGTCTCCCACCCAATTTTCTCAGACGTGTTTTTGATCAGAAGTTGAGGAGAAAGCAGGTAGGGATTTTTTTTTTTTTAAATCACGGGGAGCAAATTTTTCTGAGTCGCTGATTAAGGCAAGAGTTGTAGGAGTGGGTGGTTCACAGTGTTTTTGAAAAACTGAGTTGTCGAATCAAGACTGGTTATTTTAGCAGAGGCCTAGCCCACTTAGAGGAGGGGTAGGCTGAGAGCCTTGTTGTGTGAATTAGGATTTCCCAGCCTTTTCTTGTCATGTTTTAGCTTTAAGATGCCTTCTGAGAGAATGCTCTGCAGAGTCTTTGCTTAGATAAACCCTATGACTGTGCGTTACAGTCCCTGCAGTACCCATCCCTATTGGGGAAGGATAAATTAAACAGCAAATGGGAATTCACAGTGGATTATACATAAGTCAAGATCTTCTGTCCTTATAAAAGTAAGCTGGAGGAGAGATGTTAAATATCATTTTTCCTCCTTTTCCAAGTCTCTTTCACAAAACCCCAGGCAATATCTCTTTCCCCGACCCTGGGATATGAGACACAACAAATCCACAGCTTGTGACAGAATAACACCCCCACCCTTGCCTTTCTTAAAAGGACTATAGGTGGCTTGGATTGTTTTCCTTTAAGATTCTCTAAAGTGAACAGATGTAACCATTTTTCTATAGTTTGCCTTGGTGCAGATGCTGAAATAGGGGACTCACAATAAAATATATGCAGTCTATGTAATTTCCGCTGGATGTTGTGGGGTTTTAAAGTAAAAATGTGTACCTGCAAGCTGTTTTATGGTTTCTCAGTCATAATTATCTCTGTTACACAGAAGGCTACAACTGCAGCTCCTCCTTCCCACGCAAGCTCTCCAAAAATACCTCAATAATTTTGCATATTCTATAAGGCAACATTCTCCTTGTGTTTGGCTTGGGAAGTGTGTTAATGGGTTTACTTTATCTGTGTGGTGCATTTATGAAATCACACTCATGGGAGGATGGGGCGATGCACGGACAAAGCACTTGAAGAAGGCACCGTGACGCAGATGGAGCTTTAGTCAGACCCGCTGTGAAATTACTTCAGCTAGGGTTACATGCAGCATGACTAGAGATGAGGCTTATGGGTTGCACCCACATGATCGTATTGGTAAAATGGGAAGACAGTGGTGGAGAAGAGGGTGAGGATTCCTAATGGTTGCAGCTTGATATCTTCCTCTGGGGAGTTTGTACTGATGCTGTTTTCCTCAGGGGGATACCTAGGGAGAGGGGCTATGAAGCTAAATCCCCAGAGAGAGCATGAGTGATTGCTTAGTGTCTTTAGTTAGCTTGATGACTGACCTTCTTTCCCACTGTCAGCCTGATTTCTTGACTACTTCATTTGTCCCTGTCACACACAGATAGTTTCCACACTAATTCCAAAATGGACTGAATCATACTTGACTAGCGCTGCTGTGGTTTGGCAAGTGTCTCCCAATGGCAACTAGGTTGAAGGTTTGGTTCTCAGGATGGTGCCATGGGGAGGTGGTGGAACATTCATGAGTTGAGGGTTTTGTGGGAGGAGCTTAGTTCATTGGAGCCATGGACTCAGAAGGGATTGTGGGACCCACCTTCTCTCTGTCTTTCCCCACTGGTGATGTAACTGTTCATGTACTCTCACTACTTTCACCAAGATGCACCAGCACCTGGTGCCCTCACCATAACTGAGCCATGCAGTTGCCATGCCTTGGGACCTCCAAAACTGTGAGCTATATAAGCCTTTTCTCTTTAAAGCTATTTGCCTTGGGTGTTTCATTGCAGTAGTGTGAAGCTGACTAATACAAGCATCTATAATTAAAGTTGTTCAATAGTTACCATTTGGATTCCATTGGTCCTCTCCACCCAGCACGAACAAGAAGTTCTCTACCTCCACAACACAGTGGTGAGCACTGTTGTATGGCATAACTGGAATTAAGAAGAAAAAAAAGACTCATAAACTTTTCCATTTTAAGAGTCTGTGCCTTGGTTCAGCAGCTATTCGCTTCACCACAGTGTATAAAATGTGAGCCTCCATCAGGAGGAGGAAGATGGCAGAGGTGGCAAAGCAGCTATGCACCCATCCTGCGATCCCACACACATGCTCAGTGATGTGTTCCCAGCGGCTTCTAGCCCAGCCCCTTCTGATTAATTTTACATAATGTTATTCCGCAGATTAGTCAAGAACAACCTGTCATGCTGCTTTCGATTCTTAAGTCCTCTTCACCTGCCTGACGATGGGGATGGCACCGTAAAACAATGACTGACACTCCCAAATGGCCAGGGCTGGTGGTTACTTCGTGGAAGAAGAAACCCTGAATATACTTGGCGTCATTAAGATGTGCTGCCCAAACTTAGTTTGCTGGCAGTCTTTCCATAAACAGACTCAGGGTGCTTGGTAGCTTTCTATTCCACAGCAATGAGCAAGCTACATTTCCATACAGTTTTAAGTTTTTAAATTAAGGTCCTGCTGATTTAATGCCTTCTACAAATGTATACGCTTAATTTCCTGTACAATGTCATTAGCAGCACAATCACACATTTTCTATCTATCTGCATAGGAGCTCTTCTGTAACAAAGATGAAAACTGTCAGGAACGTCACAAATATCCACTCTCCTCACCTCTCCCTTCTCCCCGCACAATGGCAGTGGCTTCAGGAGCAGGTATTATTCCCAAATCCACTAAAGCCAGGTTTCTCTGTATTTGCCCTCATCTGCATCTTCTTTGGGGTGTCACAATGGGCAGCACCCTGTTAGCTTTTGTGATATGCAGTGTTTGTTGCTGCTATTATAGGATCAAAGGGTAAATGCATGCAGCCTTAGTTATCATAGCACACGCAGTGGCTTGGGCCCAGTGACACCAGTAGGAAAAATGATGTCCTTGTTCTGCGCATCATATGGGCACCTTAAATCTATGTGAGGACAAATGGGGAGGTGATGTGCATGTTCAGGCAGGGAACTTATTGCTTGACACGGATCAACAGAGCACTTAAGAAACCAGTGCAGTGGGAAATCAATATGAGTCAGGGCCAACTCTTACTCTGTGCTTTTTTCCAATGCAGAAAGAGAGATAGAAAAAGAGAGATAGGGAGGGAGAGAGAGAGAGATACAGAGAGAGAACCTATGTCACACTTGACATTATTTTGGGTGATATATATCTTTTATTTCATTTTGTTTTTATTTTTCTCTGAAAGCACTTATACTGGCTAAGCTATAGAAATAAAATTAAGAAACTGGCATAACTTTGAGAATGTAACTCAGCAAACAGTTTTGAAACAGCAAATCAGATCATGTAAACTTCTTACCAAAGAAGAGCTCTAGGAGTTTTGATTAATTCATTAATTCATTTTTACTGCAAATACTTACTGTTTTTGAAGTTATGCCCATGAGGAAGACAGTATTGATTGGCACACAAAGCCATTTTTTGAGGATGCTGTAGAAATTGGGCTTGTGTGGTCCATGATTTAGATCAATGAATTTAGAGAACCATCTCAGGAATGTCCTCAGCCTCTCAATCCTCAGTTTATCTTTTTGGAAAATACTTTCAGCTCTATAGATCCTGCTGGTTTCACCACTCACACTTCACTGGGGCATGGTATATGCTGAGTTCCTTAAGCTGCTAAGGTTGCATATGCTTTAAAGTTTCTTAAAATTTAACTCATATCTTGAATTATTCTGCTGGTTTCCAAAACCAAAAACAGTCTTCCTCCTTAGTATATTGTGAATGACCTACATCAGGCCAGATCATTGGAATGACCTCTGGCCAATGTAAATTTATGCAACATTACTTGTGACCCATATACATCACATGGCATCTATGGGACGTGGTGCAGGAAAAGAGACCACTAACCGCACTAACCACAGTCAGCTTACTCTGTCACCTGCACTCTTCATGTTCTTATTTTAAATGTTTGCTTAGGCCAATGTCCAAATCTTTAAAAATAGTGAAAAATTGTTTTTCTTCTCTTCCAGCTTCATAATAAAGTCCAGCTTCATAATAAAGCCCAATCTAACATATAACAGTACTCATGTTTTGTTCTTACATGCATTTGCTTTTATTCAAGCAAGCAGAAATTAAGTGAAAGAAATAATACATGATTTATTTTTAAGCCTCTTTCTCATTTGATTACCCCTATTGTTATGCTTTATGCAAATAAATGAAACTAGTGCACTAAGCTTACTACTAAACTCTTCAAAATAAGAGAAAAGAAGGTTTTGAAGTCCCCGTATAAAGACTACTGAAAGGCATTCTCTTAATCTACATATTTTTACTCTTATTTTAAAATGGCATATGTCATATTTCTTGGTTGAGAATTTTAATATTCTCATTCCTGAATTATTTTCAGAGTTAGTACCATGAAATATGAGGCTATAAACATACACAACTAAATTTTTGAAATTATTTAGTATAAAATGCTCCTAAATTTGTTAGAAAAAAATTAACCAATTAATGTTTGTTATTCGATCAATGTCTGATTTATGGAAAAGACCTAATTTCTCTGATTTCTGGGAAAGCAAAACAAATAGGGCAATGAGGAAGGCCACACAAATGTGTTTAAAATGACACCGGGTGCTGCATTTATGATTCTCTTCTACATAACACCAGTGACGTCCCGGCTTCTTTCCAGATTTCTCCCGAGATGGACACCGGCCTCGCCCTCCCGGCAGGTAGAGGGGGAGGTTTGTACGCCCCGTGTGAGTTTTTAGCGTGTCAGTCAGTGAGTTAGAGGGAAAGGGGAAAGAGAAGCTAATCAGGATGAAATGAGATTAAAGGCTGTCTAATTTTACAGCAACTGTGATCCATCAGCCACTGTGAAAGTGACAGTGGAAATGAATGATGGAGACAGACAGGTGGGGCTGTACATTTCACTGATTTATCCTCAAATGCACTGGGCCTTATTTTATTGAGTGAACATGACCGCATTTATCATGACTGTCATCTAAAGCCACTTCCCTCCATTTAAAAAGGTCACTTTACTCAGAGGGAGTAGGAGAGAGGCACTTTCAAAGCAGATTTAAAATCTAATAACACATGTTTATAAAGCCCTTTGTGAGAATTCCCAACTTTATTAAACAAACTGGTACAGCTAGCAGGAAAGACAGAGGAAAAAAGCCCCAGAAAAATCAAAAAAAGAAGCTTGATTTGGTCATCTTAGGAAGCCCCTTCATTTAGTCTCTAAATTTGAAGCGGTTTGTACCATTTTTGCCTTTTCTACTTCAAACACCTGATGTTGTGTTTGAGTCTAGAAATCACATGAAACATTTACATTTAGTATTTTAAATTAAGAAGGTAGGAAGCAGGTAACACCATAAAATGACAAACGTGGAGATCAGTCATAGTATTTACTCTGCCGAACGCGTAATCATCGCACATGAAATAGATGTTAGCAACTGGTCCAAGCTGATTGCTGCTACAATTAACTTCTTTACCTGTTAATTGTTTTCCCATAATTCTAAGACCATAAAAATCTCAGTCAGACAAAATCTTTTATCCCTCCCTGGACTGGTGCAATAAAACGTCTTGGAGTGTTATGCACAAAATTATTCTTCATGCGTATGAGAGGAGAGATCAAACCTTCAGCAGTATTATCTGCTGCTTTTCACAATAATAACTGCTGTTTACTATGTCCCATATACACGTGAGTTAAATATGTAACTGTATTGCATAATGACCTGAATTATACTTCTGTAAATATAATATCACTTTTATTTGGTTCTTGCTACTCTGTTGCTTCCATTCACACAAGCAGAAATTAAATGAATGGGATAATTCATGACATTATAATACTTAATAAAATGTGATACATGATACCTACACTAATCCTGTGTGTATTTATTTGCATCTTTCATTGAATATATGTAACTATGAAGCAGATGTTACTCATTCATTTTATTTCTATAAGAAATACTGAAGCCTTGAGAGGCTAAGTCACTTGTTGAAGGTCACACACAGTTAATGAACGGCAGGGATCAAATCCAAACACAGGCCTATCTGGACCCCAACCCACACTCTTATCCATTTCACTCTACTGATTTTCAATAGGTATGTTCACCCAACCAGCAAGTAATTACTGAGTACCCGAGTATTCAGTGATGATGTTCCTGAAATTTGTATATAATTTTTTATACTGAATCATATTTTAACCTTACTTATTAGTGCGATATTTAAAGAAACCTTTAAAATAAAGCAAGTAAGCACTTCTTTACATGTTTTTTCCCCTGTAAATCTAGGCATTCAAATTATCAGTTGTCTTAAAATGGAGTACATTTGTTTCCCGAAGTCAGGAACACACTGAGAAAATCAGCCAGGTAAGCATGGGTAATGTGCAGAATTATTATTATTATTTTTAAACAGTGAGTGCCTGTTTCAACCTTGGAAGTGGTTTGCGGTTACAGTAGGCACAGAGACCCTTTTCCCGGCACAGGAGAATCTGGGGCGCTTGCTTGTATTCAGGAGAGCCTGATGCTGCCTCCCTTCAGCCCCATACGCTTTTCCTCCTCCCCGTCCTAGCTGACGAATGTACGCCTCTCACAGCGGAAGGTACACGTATCTTTCTCAACCTACAAGTTGCCATAAATGTGCAAGGGAGAGACTGGGGCCATAGGGCAAGAGACGAAGACTGCTAATTAAAGGTTACTGAATGCTTATGTCTTAGGGATGAGAGTTAAAGGATCTTGAGTTCTTTTGGTCCTCAAATACACAAACTGGCACAACTGTCCAGAGTGATGTTTGTTCATATTTTTGCAAAAGTAATTAATTGTCATGGTAAAACATACAACTTTTTTTTAAAAGGGTCTACAGGTCCAATAAATTCGCCTCCTCTCTCCAGACTCTAGCAGCTCTGTTTTCTACCATGGGGACCATTATTGCTGCTGTGGTCCTTGGTTTCCCTTCCACAGAGATTATGTAAAGGAACAGTTTTTCTGTAACACAATAGCAGCACTGTACCATAGACTCACTCTTTGGTATCCTGCCCTTTTGGGATAAAGAATAGACTCCATGCCAGGTGATGCCACTCCTGTGGAAGATCTCAAAGAGCCGTGGCCAAGAGCCAGGTGGGCAGAGGAGGCGTCCTGCAAACCTGCGCACATGCAAACAGGGCCTTCTGTGCTCAGCGACACAGGTTGCGAACAAGTAAGTCAGCGTCTGCGAGAGGAATGATGGGGTGGGGAGTCCCCACAGTGGCCGCGAAAGCCTTTCTGAGTAGAGGGCTTGGGAGTGAGGAGAGTAAGGCCGCCAGAACCAGTGCAGAACCAGTGAGTGCAAAGGCCTTGAGGCCTGAGATGTCCTCAGAACAGCAAGGAGGCACGGAACTGAGGGGTCTGAGGTGGGGTCTGGGCAGGACGTCAAGGGCATCGTAGTGAGATATTGGAGAGAGTGGGCAGAAAATGCTGGGACTGTCTTCCATGGCATTATTTCCATGGGATTTTGTACCAGGATTTGAACTCAAGGCTGTACGCTTGCCAGGCAGGCGCGCTGCTGAGCTACATCCCTGGGGGCATTATTTTAAATGGCTGCACAATGCTTCATTTGATATGTGTCCTATAATTTATTTTGCTTGTTCTTGCTCTTTCTTTCCTTCTTTTTTTTTTTTTTCTATACCAGGGATTGAACTTATGACCTTGTGCTTGCCAGGCAGGCACTGTGCCGCTGAGCTATATCCCCAGCTATTTTGTTTGTGTCTGATGGCCATTTATTATTAATTCTACAAACAGTAAGCATTCATTGTGTACAGACACTGTTCTGGCTGCTGATAATGTAGCTGTGAATGAAGCAGATATTATCCCTGCTCTCATAGAGCTTATTATCCTTGGAAGTTACAGAGAAAGAGAAAGAAGAACATAAACAGAACCTAAAGAAGAACACAGACAATGCAAAGAGAAACAAATGGACAGTGGACTAGAGAGTGAGTGCCTGGTAACTGCTCTTGCTGCAGTGGTCAGGGGTGGTCTTACCGCGGGGAGAGTCTGAAGCATGTGAAGAAGCCATACTGTGCAAAAGGGGGCAGGAGGTGTGAGGAGAATCTGTGCAGATGTCCAGAAGTGGTTGTGCCTAAGAAGTTCAGGCTAAGCCCACGTGTGAGGAGCCCCAAGGGTAAGGGCCACACATAGAGGCGGTCTGGAGCAGACAAAGGCAAGGGGGTCTTTCTGAGCCAGAAGTGGTATAGATTTTATTCTAAACATGCTACAAAGACATGGGAAGGGTACAATCAGCAGAGTGACAAATCTGATACAGAGTTTGAAAACATCACTCTGGCCACTGCTGATGAAGGAGTAGCAAAGAGAAACCCTCCATGGTCTGGCTGAGAGAGGATGGGGCTTGAGCAGGGGAGGTCACTAGAGATGGAGAGGAGGACGTGGACTAAAGCTGCTGCTACCACAACTGGCGGGACACTCACTATGGACACACAATGTGCATACACAAGAGTTTATCTATAGACAAATTGCTCGAAATAAAATTTTTGGGCCAAAGAATGGACGAGTTTTACATTGCGAAATATCTGGTCATGTTGTCCCTCAGTTTTACATCTGTGTCTTTGCCGATACGGCAGATGAGTGTTTGATGTCTAGTTAAATTTTAAACCTGCATTTGTTTATGAAGGTAGAGGCTGAGCGTCTTGTCATACATTTAAAATTCATTTGTATTCTATACACTTTTTGATTGGATTTTGATTTCCTGATGTAATTTATTTTTTATATAATGGCATGGTGTTTGCTTTTAAGGTATTCTTTTCTAGGGAGTTATCTAAACAGAAAAAATAAATGATATTTCAGAAGCACAACCTTGCTAGCACATATATTTGTGAAATATTTACTCATTGAAGCAAATTCAAATAGCAATTACATGCTGTTGAAAACAAATATAACCTGAAAGAAAGATGCCTCACTTTAATAATGTTGACTGAATATACCTTGCCATGGGATCCTGGGGGGGGGGTTGAAACGATTTCTCCAATTTTATAAGAAACAATTGACAAACATAAATGTTAAAAATTTACTAGTTAGCTTAAGTCTCCCATTCAGTCTTTCTGCAAAGATCCAGCAACTTGAGCAATGCACCTCTGGTGATAGGGACAGATCGAGTAAACCACTTTACACACTAGCAAGTACTGGATAGATATTATTGAATAAATAATCTACAGAAACTCCTCTGCTATTTTTTTTCTGTTATATTTGGGCTGTGCTGTACCTGAAAATGACAAATAAGTGGAAACATCTTGTGTATTTGGGCATGATTTGATTATTATGGACAGTTAATTTGGAAAATTAAACCCATTAAGAGGATCGGTTGTTCTGAATGTAGTGACGAGCTGGCAGAGGTTCTGATTAACTCAAAGTTTGCCAACATTTTCTCTCCCCTCTATTTGTTCAACACCCAGTTAGCCAGGGTTCTTGGCGGAACTAGATACAATATTAAGTATGATCAAGATATATAAATCTGAAACAAAGAAGCACACACATCTCAAGCTTTGGAGGCTACATGGCAACCAAAAATCCTATCTAAGGAAGAATCTTTCAGACAACAAGGATTGCTTTATCACCCCCTCCTCTGTGCAACAGTTAGGCTAAATGTATGGTTTCACTCTATCATTTGCCAAATGATGGTACAGTACATTAAAATTATCCGTCTTTGTCACCTTCAAGGAAGAGCTATGTGCTTCCTGATGCCAGACCGTGTCATCGCTATGGCTTCAGGCTCCGCACAGCACCCAGTGTACCGTGCTCGGCTTCCGTCTGGCAACTGTCTGGCTTTCATGCCTTCCACAGTCACTGGAGATGCTAATGCACCAGGAAATGTTAGTATGTAAAAAAGGAAATAATAGCGAAATTGGACAATGACGTTTACTTTTTGGAAGCTATAAAAGTGATGGGTCTCAGAGAATGTGAAGGAGGGAGGAAGTAAAGGAAGGAAAGAGAATACAGGAAAGAAGCTGTGTCTTAATCAGGGTCTCATGGCTTTTAGGATTGATGTCACCCAAATGTCAGCTCTAAGCAAAGGAGGTTCATAAACTCTTCCAAGACTAGACATATATTTCGTTAAGGAACTATTGTGGCTCTTGATTGTGCCAAGTTTTCAATAAAAAGTTGCAAAAGTTTTCAATAAATCCTTATTGATTTACAGTTTTAACTCGGCATATTTATCTTGGGGAAGTGCTAATAATCACTGTGTTAACTGAGGTGACAAAATATAGACCCTGTATTAGCTATTCAAATAAAATGTTTGAAGTTTTAGTTTTACTTTAATTATAATGTTTTCACTAATATGTTCCTAAAATATTGTAGTTTTATTATAATACCAACTATTTTATTTTGGGTACATCCTGACATATTAGAATTTAAATATAGTTTTATTTTCACCTCCAAAAAGTAAGAAATCTCTGAAAATTCAAGTTGAAGTCTCTTTGAAATATCAGTTTTTTTCTTTTTAATAAAATGTTGTGTATTTCTTAAGAAGCCTTCAGAGACATCCTGGAAAAAAATATGCTAGTACTTCCTAATGCCAGTCCAATGTCTTGCTGACTGTAGTTTCACAAAGGAATCGAAAATAGCACCTTTATTGTTCTTCTCTCCAAAAGAGTAAACCTTCTACATGGATTAAGTAGTAGAGTGACACATATTATTTAAATGTTTGAGATAAAATCCTTGACAAAGGCCAAGGGTAAGGATAATTTTTATTGTTGATAATATGGCAACAGGATATCAAAAGTGATTGTTATGTAATTAAATTCGCTTAGATAATGGTTCTTTACCTCAAATTACTGAGGGCAGAGGGAAGGAATGGAGTGTAGGCCGTGCAATGAAGACTGCTGATGAAGTTTTTGGACTAAGATCACACATACTCAGCATTGGAAAAGAAATGCCAAAAGTTCACATTAAAATCTATGAGACATCAAAAGATCCAATCAAGAATTATTCATTTATCAGCTTCTTCACTCATTTATTTTATTAAAAATTTGTATTGAATAACTTCTGATTATTGTGCCAAGCTCTGAATATATAAAGATTAATTGGACAACATTTCTGTACTCCAGTGCTGACAATATATAGGGCGGGGAGACATGAGAAAGGGTACATAAGCTGCAGAGTGCTCTAGAAGAAAAGCAATAGGTGCTCTAAGGTAGAAATGACTGGAACTCCACGGACAATGAAGTACGGTTTAAGCCAAATCATAAGGCTTAAAATTTTTTTCCAGGTTTTTTTATGATCAGCAAGAGTAGCATTGCTTCAGCAAATATTAATTGAGCTCTTGCTTTGTGCCAGCACTTGGGCTAGTCTCTTTTCATTAGCTGATTTTGTAAAAGTGAACTATTAACATTAGATTCATTTCTCAAATCACAATATCAACTTTTATTGAGGCCAGGGAAAGTTAATTTGGGGAAAGTGGACCAAATGAAAGGATCAGATTGTTGCCCCCACTATCCTTTAAGTAGCTTGCCTCCTCCCCTCTTAAGGTCCTCTTGCACCACTGTCTTTTTAGATAATCCAGCAGCCACAGTCTCTGCACTAATCCACTTCCTCTCAATACAGAGAGCCATCTGCCCATTCTGGAAGCAGTTGGTAGCATCCTTGGAACTGTGAGCAATACCTTTGTTCCTTTTAGATCATCTCTCACCACATTTGTTCATGCAAATCCTGTGTAATAATGGTGTGACTGCATTTATACAACTGCAAACACTATTTCACTAAAGATTCAGAAGGTTTTGTTACGCAGTTCTCTGATGGCCATGCCAAGGTGTTTGTGAGCATGTTGTGTCCAGTGAGCAGCTGGACTGGGAGACCAAAGCTAACTGAGTCAACAGTGTATACTGCACAGGGGAGATAAAAATGTGGTCAGTGACCTTAGGCAATGAGCTGAAAATGGTGGTCCCGGCCACGAAGAGTCACCCATAGCTACCTTTTGAGAAAGTTCTAGTTTCTAATGTTGGGAAAAGTAAAATCATGCAGATCAGAAGAGAGTTGTGTAGAGAAATGTGATGAATTTCTGCTCTACTTTGGCATTATTTTCTATTGGAAAATTTACATATCCACTGAATATTAAGTAATATTTGTTTATGAATATAAGTATGAACATTCATAAATATTTGGAACTTTTCCTACCTTAGAATTTAAGTGGAAACCTTAATGATGAGGCTAAAATGAAGGTATGTGCCAGGTTATCTATGCAGGATTTGCTTAAAATGGCCCCTGAGCTGGTTCCAGTTCTGTGTGTGTGTGTGTGTGTGTGTGTGTGTGTATTCATACACACATATGTATTCAGACCACACCTACAATAGTATGAAAGACAATTAGTGAATCAGTCCTGTTTTACTCTTCCTCTTTCTTTCTTTCTTTCTTTCTTTCTTTCTTTCTTTCTTTCTTTCTTTTCTTTCTTCCTCCTTCCTTTCTTTCTTTCCTTTCTTTTTTCTTCAGGAGTGGCTTTGTGAAACTGTGATAATGTTGTCCATTTTCCATCCACAGGAGAGAAAGAGAATACTCCTTCTATCCTCCAACCCAAAGACAAAGCAGAGAAGAATTTTGGGCCCAACGTGTCCATGCCTCTTGGAGTTTGGTAGGCGCAGGAGAGGTCTGAAGTCCAGAGGTTGGTGAGAACCATCCATGATAGGAGAGTGGAGGGAGCTAGGGAGAAATGGCCTGCATGTCTGGGTTTGGCAGGATGATGGGATAAAGGAACTTCCTGTGGGCCAAGCTTGTGCTCTGGAGCTTGCTTATCCTGAGCTATCTTGGAGGACTTCCTCCCTCCTTTGCCAGGTCACAGTCACCCTAATAGAAGCCATGTGGTCCATAGCTCATGGTGTACTGGAAAGTCTTCAGAAAGAGGCTCACAAAAGAATACATAAAGGCAGCTCATGACAAAAAAAAGTCAGCTTTAAGGCATTTATTTCCTGATGAGCAGAAAAGCCAGGGTCGAAAGGCACCAGGAAAATAAGTTCTTTCTTTGCCTCCCCATTATCTGGCTCAATCCTTGGTGGAACTGGATTTTTCAAGATGGCTGATGCTGCTGTCAGAGCAACCAGCCTTGCTCATCTTCATGCATGTAGTCATGTGGAAACAGGTTAACAGGGCAGACCTGAGACTGCTTCCCCACAAAGGCCTGGCTGCAAACCTGGGATTGGCTGGCATCTGAGAACTTAAATTTCAGAAGTGTTTCCCTCCCTTCACTGGTAAGAATATCTCCATGCACCTGAGTTGTTTTTATAAATGGTATGATTTATGCTGAACACCTGGCTTTCTTCTTGGAGCCTGGAATTTGGTTATGTCCTAGCAGATGCCCATCTGATCAGCCTCAACAGAGACAATGGCTCTAGTAAGCTTCCACAGCAGACAGCATTTCATGTGTTTGCAATTTGAGGTTGGAGGAAATAAGGACAACTTGTCTGCCTCACCTGGCCCAGGGCTCTGGAGAGCTCAGTGGGTTTACTCTGGACTTTGCTGCATGCACATTTTGCCTTTGCTGAGTTTACTTTGCAACCTGTGGTTTTCATAAATCATAGCCCTGAATGTGGCTAGGTAGTCTTCTTCGAGAGTCTGTGAACCTGAGAGTGGTCATGGGGATCCCTATACAGTAAGAAACAGAGAAACTCCACATGTATTTGAGGAATATAATTCTGATTTAGAGTGATTGGGGCTGCTTTGGAAGCTTTCTGAGGTACAGTCCATGAAGAGATAAGTCATCTAACAGAAAGAGTTTGAAAAAATCATTAGATGCAAACACTGAGTTGTTTTCTGTTGGCCTTGTATGCCAAGTTCCTTCAATGAACTGACTACATGAAAGGCCCTCCAAAAGTCATATTTTCAGAAGTGGGGCTTTTGAAAGGTGACTGAATCATGAGGGTGTTATACTCATTAGTGCGTTAATCTAGTGATGACTCCATAGCTGAATGTGCTAGTAGGAGGTGGTGGTTGCAGGAGGTGTCATTGGGATCGTGACTTGGAAGGGTGTGTCCTCTCTGCCATCTCCTTTCTCTCTCTTTCTGCCTCTCTTGCTCTCTCTGCTTCTTGACTCTGTAAGTTGAGCAGTTTTCCTTCACCACACCCTTCTGCCACCATGTTTCTGCCTTGGAGCCAGCAAACCATGGACTGAATTGTGAGCAAAATATGAATCTCTCCTTCAATTGTGGATGTCAGCTATTTTGTTCCAGGGATGGAAAAGCAATGGATACACTACAGATTACGTATTTCTAGTAAAACTGCTTCTGGACTTCCAAGGAACATTTTCAGCTGGCAAAGAAGAGCTCCAGATGCCCTCTGGATAGAATCAGTGTGTGTGCTTCTCCTGAAAATCCATCAGTGCTGCAGGAAAATCTATCAAGAAGTGCTAGAGGGTTTGACAGAGAAACTGACACTTCTTCCTTCCTGCTGTCCCTTCTAGCTGCCAGTGGAGAACCCATTAGCTGGGGCACAAAGCCAGAGCCCTATCACAGCAGCGGGCATGGTTAACAACTGGTGGGCAGGCCTTTCCAAGAGGCTGTCATACCAGAGTGGATTGTTCTTTCTTTCTTTTTGTTCATGGATTGTGGAGCTGCTGGGGCTAAGAAATAGGTTTGAGCAAAGTTTAGCTCATGTTATGGGGGTAAATGAGACCTACAGAGACAGAATCCTGATGAGATTCTGAATCTTTGTTCCTTAGTCATCCTAAAGCCAGTGCTGCCCAGCCCTTATCATTAGGTGGCTTAGTAAGTCCGCTTTGTCCTTGGATCTTTGCATTGTCCCCTCACTTTCCTTGCTTTCCCCTTTGGTTCTTCACAAAAACCTTCATCGGTCAATGACAGTCATTGCTCTTCAGTCCTTTCCAAACCTGTTGTTACTCAGGGAATATATTGTAAAGGTTTCAGAACTGCCTGCAAGGCCCTGGGGCTCCACCCCGACTACTACCCACCCTCCACGCGCCTCTGGGCTCTGGCTGATGGTGCTCCCACCCTGCTGGGTTTGCTCCCTTCCCCTGACGCTCTAGACATGGTCTTGTCTCAGGTCCTTGGCACTTGTTGGTCTCTCTGCCTCATACGGACAATCTGTGTGGTCTCATCACTGAACTCAGATTTCTGCTAGAAAGAGAGACTTTCCCCCAACAATCCCAGCTACAAAACCTCCCCTGTCACTCTTCGTCCCTGTTCCCTACTTTAGCACTTGGTGATGTCTAGCACCATACAAGTTTTTGGTATCAACTGTTTCTACACTTACATATTAACTGCACAGGTAGGAAAAGGACTGTCTTGTTCACCACTGAATTCCTAAAGCCTAGACAAATGCTTTGTACTTAGTAGGTGCCCAATAAGCATTTATTGAATTCATGACCAAATAAGTTTAAGTTATAATGAATTGGCATTCTGTTATTTGCAACCAAAACTTCTAAATTTCAAATAGAGAAAGGGAAGGGATTTGGCTAATTGGTAATTTAATAAGTAGGCAGTTTTAACTATCTGGTTCAGTGATTGAGATTTATGTACGTCTTGCATCTTAAGATGGAACAGTTTTTGACAGTGGAGATGGAACCCAAGATATTGCACACCCTAAGCATGCACTGTGCCACTAAGATACATAGACCAGGTCTTGATTTTCTTCACCAGTAAAATGTTGATTATAATATCTACCTCACAGGGCTATTTGAGAATTCAATTAAATTGGGTAACATATAAAGCACAAGGCTCATTACAGACAAACTATAAGGGGTAGTTCTCTTATTGCCCCTTTTCTCTAGCTCCTCCTCCAGCTGTTCTTATACTGTTTAATTTGACAAAGGACAAAACATCTCCAAACAAGCAAAATTCTTTCACTTGAGATACTGTTTAATAAATGTATGCAACTTTTCAGGCATGGTTTTGAGACATAACAAAATGCAGTTTTGATTACATAATGGGGCACAAGTGCATAGTTCCCAGAAGATGATTACATCTGATATGTAGGTAGGATGAAGGAACATGATGACACTGTTCCCCAAATTTTCAAGAATTATGTTGATATTTATGATGATATTCAAAGGGAGTTCCTAATTCAGTTCCTAACACATTACAGAAGAAAGATAATAAATACAACTTAATTTTTAAATTAAATGTCTCAAACACCTAGCATGTGCTTTACATAAAGCAGAAAAAAAGATAACTGCATCTCTGACTATCGAGAACTCATATCCAATGAATGAAAATTTTGCATGAGAGAAAATAAAGAGCATAAAGGGGTCTAGATATTGAGAAATAGGAAGATCACACTCAAATGGGAAGGAGAATAAGAAAAGGGGAAGAAGGGGAAATGAAGGAAGGGAAAGGGATTAAAAAGAACAGAAGAAAAATAGAAAGCTTCTGTAAACATGGAAGGGAGAAGGGTGGAAGGGAGGAAAGGGAACGAGGAAGAAAGGAACAGTTAAGATGTATTATATACAGGTATAAATTTCCTATGATGATGTGAACACTCTGCATGGCAATGTACTGATGAAAAATTGTAAAAATAAAAATAGAAAATAGAAACAATTTTTTTCATGCACATGTAAATTTAACACATAGCAGCTGACATTATTGATGTGACAGAAATCCAAAGTATGTGGAGAGGTAAGAAAGGAGAAGAGTGATATTTTTAGTTGTCTTGGAAAACAGTAGCTACAGGTGGATTTGTGGGGGGCCCTTGAAGGAAGGGTAGACACAGACAGGGGTTTGGGGAATTTAGTCAGTGCACGTGTGAGCATGAAGGAGTAGTGGCCGAGGAACAGTTAGGCATCTTTTTGAGGCTGGAGCATCAAGGGAAGTCTGAGGAGCAAGGGGACTTAAAATGGAAAAGTAGTGAGAGAAAAGGCAGAGGAGGTCCCCAAATCTGAAAGGCTTGGCTACTCTCAGTACAGAGGACAGGAAGGCACCAAGAAAGTAATGACCATACATACCATGTGAACTGGGATTTGCTCCTCTCTTCTTCCATCTTGCTAACAATACTTTAATCCTTTAATGTTTCTGCTTAAGCTAAGTGGCCATCATTTTAAAGCGCAGAAATTCTACAAGACAGAAAGGTCTCTAGGGAATAAGATGGGAAGAAAGAGCACAGGTAATATCCTCAAGTGTCAGCCCCGGGAAAGTAAAACATGGCTGCATGTAAAGACTAATAGGCAAGGAGGAATGAAGGATGGGGTGACAAGAGAGAAAAATGAAAGACCATTGACTCCCACATAATGGTGAGTGTATGTTGCATTTGGGAAGAGGCAAGAAAACTCTATGCAATAAAGGGGAGGAGGAAAGGAGTTATTCTGACAATTTGGGAATAAGGCTTTATGGTAAACAAAACTGCTGTCAAATATCACTTCCGACTGGATTTGGCCTTACCTTTTGCACTGACGAGCAGAGAGTAACATCTACTCTTGCAGAATGACGCTTGCTCTATGCATTTTCAGACAAAGTCTGAATCATGACTTGGCTTCCACTTTTAATAAATAGCTCATTAACTGTCCTTTTTTTCCCTCTCCAGAAAAAAGTATCTGAGGGTCAAATGCTAATAGCAAGGCTTAAACCCATTAAACCTTTTCTCTTTTCATTGTTGCTTATCCCTGATAAATGTCATACCCTGTCACTCGGCTTACTTCTTCTAGCTTCTCTTTGTAACAATTTCTGGCTCTCATCGCTTACTGTCTTTCCCCTCTTTACATCCCTCATAGCAGGATTACAAAATATCCAGGCCCTTGTCAGCAGCCACCTAGCTAAATGTGGTGGGAAAAACTTGTTATGTGGACAAACCATAGTTCACAACTAGGGTGGCCCACAACCTGCTTTTATAAATAAATTTTTATTTGCACATAGTTCACATCCAAAGCTTATGTGGAGTCTATGGCAGCTTTCCTGCTACAACAGCAGCGCTGAAAATTTGTAATGGAGATCTGATGTTTGCAAAGTTGAAAAAACTGCTTTGCTCTTTTATCTAAAAAGTTCACTCATTTCTGTCCTAAATGACTACTCTACACCTTGTTCTCGCTCCTCAACTCTCTAACATCTGGTCCTTGATTTACTTTAAGCTGATCACCTTGCTTTTTGTCCCAGTAAGAAATAGACATGTATAGCATGGAACTCCCAAACGGTCCCAGTTTCATACCTACAAAATCGCCAGTGGAAGGACATATCCCCTGCCTTGCTTTTTATTATTATGGGTGGACTATGTATGCTGATTTCTAAAGTCAAGCTCTCTGTTGTGCTTTAGGTCTCATTTCTTTTCAACTACTCAAGGATATTTTTTCCCAGCAATTTTATCATGTTTTGCATCATTACTTTTCCCTCTTCATCAGATGTCTCCTATCAGCAGAGAAGCATGCTGTTATATTGCTCGCCTTAAAAAGAGGACGTTTCTTGAATCAATATTCTCTTCTTTCTACCTATCTTATTTCTCTTTTTCTGTAGACATAAATAATCATCAAAAAAGTGTTTACTCAAAGTTCCCATTTATTTTTGGCCCCATTTTTTTTGTCCTTCCAGTTTCACTTTATTCCTCTCCAATTAGGCTTCTGTCTTTGTCATCCCACTGACAACTTAACCTCCAGCTTGCTCAGTAGAGTGGATTTCTCGGTACCCAGCTCCTGTGATCTGAAACACCTCGTAAGCTGGATCTTTCCTTCAGAAGCAGCGCTCTAGGAAGCCATTCTCTCTGGGTTCTCTTTCTGACTAGGTGCTCCTGGCCCTAGTCCTTGCTGGCTATGAGTCCTATTGTGTCCTCAACTTGAAAACTTTGCTTTGTCCTTAAATCTTTTCTCATGTTCATCCATATTCATTACCTTGCATGTAGTCCAGCCAGATGACTTTGAAAATATCAATACATCTCCAAATGGGTATCAAATAGGATTCTCCAACAGACTTTCCCACCCCCAAAAAACCCCCCACACTGTAATTTCCACCTTGATTCTGTCCCCCGACTTGATCAATGTGACCTTGGAGTCATCCTTGACTGCTCTTTCTCTTCTGTTATGCTTGATAAAGTAAACTATTTCTTCCTTTTGGCATTTCTTCTCTTTTAGACTTTTTGTATATTCACAAATATATACAATGAATTATGATATATATGCTTTTATAATCTATTTGTTCACTTGTGGATATACAGTGACTTTTGTTTTACTAAATATAGATAATTATTAATAGTTTTTAATTGTGGCAGGCTTTTTTCTGTGACTAAACTAAGTTATTGAATAATACCTAATATAGGTTTCAGTTATTTGTTGTTATAAACAACACTGAAATGAACATCTCTGAGTAATGAATGATTATTGCCTTAGCATGAATTTCTTAAAATTGGACTATCAAGATTACTATGTTTCCATAAAAAATCTAGCTGTGATATGATTTACATATGCATAAATATAAATACACATAGTTTTGCACATTCCTGGATGGGAGTGATAGCAATACTAATATCCATTGTTAACAGATACATAACAAATAAGTTATTGACAACTTAGTAATGCACTTTTACTAACTACATTTAAAATTGCTGCGTTGAGTACAGGCGATGCAGAAATTTATATTTGCAGTAGAGAACGTGGCCTCTGACTGTGGATTTGAAGGCTCCTTTTCACTGGATGTCGGCTCCATCCTGTCGTGGAGTTTAATAGACTTGCAACCACAGCTTTGCCACTGCTAAGTGAAAACTGCAGTCCCACTTAGCATATTATCACAGAGGGAACCTATTTCCTCTTCCTCCCAACCTGCTCACTGCGGAGTATAACAATGTGTTACTGTAGTAATATTAATTCTGGTACTAAGCAGGCACGTAAAAAGTTCTCATTAAAGCAGAGTAATTATGGATACATAATGCAATAAAGTAGGATTTTAACCGTGGTCTATTTAAACTAACTTCCTAGGCTGAATTAACTTCCTGTGAGGGCTTCTGTCCTGGAATTTGTGGCAACCAGTTCGGTGCTTCCCAGGCACTGGAGACAAGCTGAAGAATGAAGTCTGTGAACTGCCGCCATCCGCCACGCCTGCCTGTTCCAAGGTGCTTCTTTCATTGCTGCAATTCTGAGCTGAGCCACTAGATGGCGTGCACTGTTCTTTGCTCACCCCCAGAAGGCTCAGATGTGGGTCAACCAAAACAAGGAGGGAAAATTTTGCCACCGCTGTGGCACAAAGTAGGATAATCTTTCTGAAAATTCTGTTGTTTATTCATTTGATGCAGGTTACATTGATTTAGAGTATAATATCACTATTATTTTCTTTATTCCATTTTTCCTAATTCCAAATACTTGAGTGGGACCAAAATCTACCTAGGATTCGCTGGCTATTCATAGTATCTCATCCCCTTTCCTGTGGTGCTTGGCATTCACCACTTCGCTCTTTATAGAGAGCTGCTGCGTGCTAGGCAAGTGTCCCACAAAATTACATCCTTCTCCCCTCAGCAGCCTATTTTGAACTTCATATTTCGGTCCTGAATGCATTCTTTCAAAACCTCACATAGAAAGACACTTAGGGATATCTTACGCTGATATTGTTTATGATAGATTTTTTAAATAAGACACACTTTCCAATATATTTAAAGATTTTTACATGAGTGCTGTGGTATTCATGTGGCAAAGGTGTAATGAACTAGAATTTATTGCTGCCTTATATTCTATAGGCAATTTGCTCCCACTTTACTACAAACCAGCATTTCTATGTATGGTGTTTATGTGATTGGGAAGATGATATGGGTTTTATGTGTGTGTGTTATGCGGATTTTTTCTTTTTAGGGACTACCTCCACATAGAGACCAACATCATTAAATTTAATTTTCTTAAAGTGGTCAATTTCTTTAACTTAGGAAACAAATAATTTAGAGAAGTTGACAGAATAAAACCCTATTCCTTACGTTAAAGTGGTCACTCACATTCTTGTAAATAAACAGGGATTTGCCAATGGATTTGTGTTTTCAGTAGCTTCAGCGCCTCTTTTACTTTTCATTGATTTTACTTTTTATAGAAAACTACTGTAAGAAACAAACATCTTTCTGACGTTGAAGAGATAAAGTCATCTTCTTTAACTTAAAGTGCCATCTCAGATTTCTTCCAAACACACATACATTTAAACAGAATCTTTCTCTAAGCAGTTTCAACAAATATTCTGCACTTTCTTGTCATCTTCACTTAGACTCTATCTGAATTATAGCTTCTCATCTCAAGGAACGATTAGTCCTCTGAACTCTCAACAATCGGTGATGATTGTAACAGAACAGTGTGCTCTTCCTTTGTGAAGAAAATAATATTCCAGGCAATCAGGGCCTTGGAGATGACAAGAGACACTCAAAGTCCATTTTCAGGACACGATAATGAGGTAAAAAAAATGCCTAGCGATGGACTTTAGTTGGAAAATCTAAAAGCCAGTGAAATTTCCAAAAGGCCTTAATGGTTCTTCTGAAAACAGATAATAATTTTATGTTCTCATCCTTTGAATTATATTCATTTGACATTTAGAAGTAATTTTAAGGGGAAAATTTTATTAACTGAGAAGATCTCTTGATAATGATAAATGATGACTATATTTAAAAAATATAGTCAACTCATGATTATTCAATGACTTGTGCTCTGGTTTATGTATTCTTCCATTATTATCATTTATTCTGCTACTTACTTTCAGCTTGTCCTTTGGTTATTTAATTCTCCAGAGAGCAGACAGAGCTACAGAGCAGTGGTAAATGCAAATAAACTGATCACATATCAGTTATAAAGGAATGTTTGGTTTTTATTTTGTGTGATGATGAAGGAGTTGGATGATCAAGGTTAAAAATGTTAAGGCTCTTTGCTTTCTCAACTTCATGTCTCTCTTTACCCTTGAAAAGTTGATATGTACTCATTTCTTCATTCATACAGTCAAATAATATTTATTTATTAAACTCTACTTCATGCCAAGCATTGAAATATGTATTCTTGTTTTCTCAGAGTTGAGTCCTCAGTCCTCTTTTACTCCGCCTCTTCTCCCTCATAGATCTCAACGGTGCTGTGTGTTGAAATGCTGACTTGTGAACCTTTTCTTCTACCCTCTTTCTCTCTGACATACCGAAGATATTTTCTTGTCCTTTCTGCATAACTCCCATTGAATATTTTATTCTGTAATGCTTCCTTCTTTTACTGATACACAAAATATTTATTGAACACCTCGAATGTGCAAGGCACAAGGCTGGTATGATGGATATAGATACCTCAATCCAACATGTTCTAGACTAAGCTCATCCCATCCTCTTCCAAATGTACATCTTCTTGGTTGCCTGTTCTAATCAATGACCTCAGCTCCCTTTGGCCAGGCAAATCATACTGGCTCTTATGTTCTATTGCCCAAGTGATGCTTAACTCTGTTTATGAAATGAGTCTTAAATTCTCCATTCTTAAATCACTTCCATAGCTATGGCTGTAAATGAGCCGCTGAAGAGTGCACGGCTGTGTTATGCAACAACTCGTTACCCTGGCTTTAATCTCTCCTTTTGCAACTCATCCTAAATTAACCTTTTAAACATAGGTTTAATTATGTTATTTTCCTGCTCAAAGATATTTGCTGACTCCCCACTGACTAAAGAATAAGATTTAACTGGCTTTCACACAATCTCTTACACCTGATCTCAACTTACATTTTTGTTGTTCTCAACTCTTTGCCATTTCCTAAATTTAAAGTACAATGTCACATTCTGCCCTCCTAAGGCTGCTCTCTCTTGATCTGGCACAATAAAGACATGTCACAGTTATGTGGCACTTTCTAGTTTCGCAGAGACTCCCCCATTCACCTTCTGGGTAAGATAGGAATTTTTTTTTTCCTGAATTAAAAGCTGAGAGAAAACCAAGCTCAAAACATGTAAACAACTTACTAAGCAAGCTAATCTTGTTAATCTCATGGTTAATAAGAAAATCTAGCTACTAAATATCCATGGTCAATAACATCCAAAGCAGACAATGAGGTGTGGTATTTTATGGAATGAAATGTTTTCCATCAATATTTGGTCGTATTCATTTTAAGCTAAGGACTTTAAAGACAAAATGCCATTTTAAAAATTCTGTATCATTTTATTTAGTACTCTAATTAGAACTTAAAACTTAACCAAATTTCATGCCACTATGATGAGTTTCACCTTTTTTAAGCTTGGCTATCATTATGGATGTAGATACTCTCCAAAATGTTGGTGTAGAGATTTCATTAGCATACTGTAAAAATAGCACCTGCTAGGTTTCATAAAATTTATAATTTTGTGCCTAAATCTGATGGACACATTTACTTTCAACATGTATTTAGCTAATGCTTGTTTTGTGCATAAGAATAAACTTAATAAACAGTCCACAGGAAAGAATACATTGGAAGAGTTTGCCCATAAGTTTTGAACTTGAACTATGAATGTCTCATAAAACTATACCTCAAAAATCCACTTGTGAACCAAAGATCAGGATGGAATGGGTATTTTTCTCATCATTAATAACATGCTGAAGCCTCACTACATAACTTTATATATACTTATCTATATATTTATATCCACATTGTAGATTTCCTATTGTCCTGTTTCAAAGTCTTGTATCACTGTCACTGTTTTGTTTTCACTGGCTTTACTCTTATTTGTCTTGTTTCATTCTCTTTAAATTACACTTTCATTCTTTTGTTTTGATTGGTTTTTTTCTGTTTAGTTTTGTTTGTTTTTTTTATGTCTCATGGTATGTACATCTATTTTGAAGCAGACAAGAGACATTATGGTGGCCATTGTTGATTTCTTATTGTTTTGTTTGGAAATCCTGTATCACTTTCATTGTTCTGTTCTGGTTGGTTTTATTCTATTTGTTTTGTTTGATTTTATTCTCTTTAAAATAAAAATTAAAAAAAATCTATATCCTTATATATCAAATGATGATATAATACTCATCTAAATTCATCATGGTATAAATATAATATAAAAGTAAACTGATTTAACATCAGCTTGTTGATTGCTAGGGCTGCATAAGCTACATTCTTATTTAGGGGATATTCATTCATTCCTTTAATAATTAGTATATATGCCTGACATAAAGTGGCTATAAAGACAAGATGCACAGAATCCTTGATTTCAGTCTAGGAGGACACATACACAAACAACTGTGGCACAAAACAATACATTTTCTAAGGTAAATGTGCACTGTGACAGGAGATGGCAATAATTTGTTAGAGGCGGTCAGGGGTTACCCTGGTTCTTGGTCGAGGATATGCATAGCCAGCGAGCTATAATGCTGTGTTCCCTCTTAATACCCTGCATCTAGGGCCGGGGATTTAGCTCAGTGGCTTAAGCGCCTGCCTGGCAAGCGCGAGGTCATGAGTTCGATCCCTGGTACCAAAAAAAAAAAAAAAAAAAAAACAAAAATACCCTGCATCTATTTCTTTCTCACTGATGGTTTTATATAAAACTATTTCATTTGTACTTCCTGTGAAAATTATGGAGGCCTTGAGAATATGGGCCATGTCTTACTTTTATCCAAAACCCGTATTTCTATAAAGCACGGTCATATGTGGAATGAAATGGAACTAAAGAAAATTCCATGCAGATGAAAGGGCACGGACACTGCCAAGTTGTTGTCAGGAGAAACAGCAGAAAGATCTGGGGAGGCAGGGTGTAGAGCTGCGCTGAGGCACAGGTTTTAGCTTGTCTGTCCCAAGGATTCACTCAAAGACTGTGCTTGGGTTTGACAAGGGCAATGGAGAAGAGGCGATGGATTGGGATGAGTACAGTAGATGACAGTGAAAGCATCTGTTGATGGGGTGAGGAAGGAGTTAGAGGAGAAGAGGGACCTGGGGTGACACTTAGGATTTCAGGCTGGGGAGGTGATGTCATTTCCCGAGGAGAGAATGAGGCCCTGTAACGATATTAAGCCAAGTGGAGGTGTTCAGGAGGGAGTCAGAAAGAGAGTGCTCTGTCTCCAGGGAGAAGACTGGAAGGAAAGAGATCAGCATCAACATATTATAGATGCCAGGGCACAGGAAGAGTTTTCAGATTGGAAAGAGGACTTGCAATGACATTCTGCCACACATGGGTGCTTTCACAGTAAATAGAAAAAGGGACACTCAGGAAGGTCCCTGAGGAAGTGCATTTTCCACAAAGCTGTATTTTCTGAGCAAAAATATAATAGCCAGACTGATGTGACTTTTCACTGAGATGAAGGATACTACAAATACAAAATGGATTCTCTCTGGACCAGAAGTGATTGCCAAGTAAAACCCCATGTTCTTCATGATTTCTGTACGAGGTCCTCTGAGCTTCTTCTCCTATGTTAATGAAGGACATTAATGGCCTTTTCCCCATGTTTTTCCTCTTGTCCCCTGGAAGTGCATATGTTTTAAGATTTTTCACTTTTGTACTGATCTCATTAAGGGAAATATGGAAGAACTGCAAGGTGGTAAATAGGGAAGATTAAAAAATGCAACTGCAAACTGAACCTATTTTGCACTGAGAAGTTTCTTTGCTCTCATTGGACCAGGAGTGTGCTTGTGCTCTCTAGTTTGCTATTTCTGAGCCTCTCTAACAAATTATACTAGGCATGGTCAAAAATATGATGAATGTTAAATTATTTAAAGAAACATATTATGGTAAAGGGCACATTGCCAAGAGTATGACGGGTAAGTGTGTTGGAAGCAAAGGGGAAAATTTTGAGGGAGAGTAATGTCAGTGTGTTTTACTGTGATACATTTTTTAATTTGAACAGTCATTGCTGATTTTGATCACACCATATTAATCAAATGTTTATGGCAATTTCTGTCAAGTAAGAACATTACGATACATCTTCATCCACCTTATTCATTGGATCTGGCATCTTGCAACTCCTAGCTCTTCCCTAAAATCATGACCACGAAAGTAAACGTTATGATCAACTCAGGACATTGCTGTAGCCCCAACAGTGCAACCAGAGATACTCAAGAAAGAGAACTCCCAGAACAGCTTCTAAAAGCGGCAAAAATGATGAGACAAGTGTGTTCAAACTGAGGGACAATATTTTGAGGGGGACAATGGGCAACACGTTTTAATTGTAATGAAAAAAATTAAAAAGGTTTTGAGCACACCTTGCACACTCAGTCCCAAGCCTCTGGATATTTAGATAACATGAACCAGAAGTGGACAACAAAAGAACAAGACCCACGCCTGCACTCCTGCTGAGAGGAAGCCTGGGCTTGTCCTGGGAGCCTGCAGAGTGGCTCCCAGTGTGCTTTGTAGAGGGGCTGGGCCCATGCAGCACCTGTCCTCAGTCCTAGTGCCCTCGTGTCCTGCATCACAAGAAAGTTAGAAGGAAGAGGGAAGCTCCTCCCATAGGGAGCCATCTTGTTAAGGGATAACAGAAAGCAACAGAGTGACTTTCAAGCTCTAGTTTGTTAAAGTTAACAATATTCATTAAAAATGATTCATTTTGACATCTACACTTATTGAGCATTTGATCAGCCTTGGTTCACATGAAATTTACATGTCTACTTGTTTTCTGTTCTCTCAAGGGAAGGAAACTCTCCTTGGATATTGACACATTCTTTTTTAAATGGTTAACTAATTGAACTTTTATTTTTCATATGACTGATTTTCTTTATTTAAGAATCTGCAACTCTTCCAGGTGGTGAAAAAATTTTTTTAATTTTAATTTTTAGTAGTGCATGTTTTCAGTACATAATGAGTATTTTAGAATGTTTAATTCTCCAGTGTAAACAATATTGGGGAAAACTTTCCAAGAGCCATTCTGTTTTCAGATCCTAAATCCCATAAACTCATTCACCTACTTCCCCCACTAAAGTCCACAAATACCCATTTGACCTAACGCCACATGCCTGAGACCCTGGCCTGACCCAAAGCAATATTCCTGTTCTTGATTTCTTCCCACAGCATCTAGTGCCCATCAGGAAGCCGCAGCTCAAACCTTCACCATCCCTCCACCATGCAGTACCTTTTTGTTATCAGAAAGAGCCTCCATCCAAATTGATATGAGAAACAATGACAAAAAGAGAAACATCCCCAAAGCGTGCGGGCAAATGGACCAATGCACTGGGAGAGCTATCGTTTGCAAACAAATAAATCACAGAGCCCAGCAGCGAAGTACACTACTGGAGGCAGGGTGGTGTCGCAGTCACCACAAACGCTGCTTGCACCTTCTGGTAAAGCTGAGACCAACGACTCACGTTCACTTACTAATCATTGATGTGTGCAAAATACCTGCTGTACCCTGGACAATGTCATTAGTTGGTAAAGAAAATCATGCTAGGGGAAAAAGCTATCCACTTTAATAAGAAATCAAATGCATACTTGTGACCATTCTGACTTGAGGGTGGGCCTGGGGTAAGACTGGTAACCTGTCTATTTTCAGACATCTTCGCTTACACGGTTGCATCACATCACCCTATCCATTGCTACCTGCTTCTGCCACAACTTATTTACTTGCTACTGAGTCAGTCTGACTCAAATAAAATATCGAAGCAACTAGGGTTTTAAGAAGCTCAGGCAAGAGAAAGTAGATGTTACAGATACCCAAGAACTCAAAATAGAACTGTATTTGGACATTTTTATTTATTATTTTTATCTGCAATAGAAGATAATACTCACAAAGAGTCTTCTAAGTATGCTGAGCATCGTGACAATCCCACAGGTCCAGTCCACTCCATAACCCTCTTGCTCTCCCAGGTACCAGTGGTACTAACTATGTTTATGAGCCTCTTTGCTTCTCTCTAGGTGGCTTTGCTTTGCTGGGCATGTGTGGGTTGCCTGTTTCATTTGAGTCAATGTCCTATTAGTTGGCCCACTCAACACAGTGATTCAGGTAACTTGTCCCTTCCCTTGCCTTTCAGGTCCATGATGGTAATAGCGCCCTACAGTTGCTAGTACTGGGGTGCAAGACTCAGGTAAAGGAGTACACTACTTTTGGGGCATTCCTCCCTCTCGCCCATATCTCTCTAAGCAGCCCTCTTGTTATTAGGCATGTCATGTTTCCTGATGGAACCCTGGGTTATATGCTGCCAGCCTGCCTCAGTTTTAATATGGCATCTGTGTATCACCTGCACATTCTTACCTTGGTGATATTTGTAAATGAGGAGTTAGTTACTTACCATTCATGGTGGCTAGAATGATTGCAAAGCTTCTGATATATACATACTTTTCTAAATAATGCATTTGGGAAAGAATCATGTTAGAAAGAGATCAAATAATGTCAGTTACAGGTCAAAGAATGCCTAGTAAGGTTTCAGAGAACATGGCTTAATAGAAAGAACACTAAACTAAATTAGGTCAGAAGCCAAGGGTTTGAGTCACAAATTCATCAATTATTGTGTGACCTTGACAAGTCACTTAACCGCTCTGAACCTTAGTTTCCTCATATGTCAAATAAGGATAATAAATGGTGATCTGTTTATCTCACAGGGTTATTATGAGAGAGCCAATGAATAACAGCCTTGAAAGTGTTTCCCAACTGCAAAGATTACAGAGACATTACCCAGAGTGAATATGGGGATAAACTTTATCCAATAAACACGAACTTCCATTACCCTAGAGAACCCTCGACACATACCATGCCGATGTTTAAAATTGTAGGCATAAGATAAAAAACAGCTCAGTGCTGGTTGGAGGCTGTGAGCCAGATGGCTGTGCTCAGAACGTGGCTCCACTATGAACTAACGTGGATATGTTCCTTGAATTTGGTTTCCTCATCAGTAAAATGCACAAAATGACATCGCTCTCACTTTGTTATTTGGTGTTTAACACAATAACCCATGGAAGGCACAGAGCACAGTGTCATGGCACACAGCAGTTCTTCACCTGTGTTAGCCTCAAACAATTGGAAATGAAGCGAGGGCACTGCCGTGGAAAGTGCCCTAGGGTGGTTAAATGTCAGACTTTCAAAGTACAAATCTCAGGCTCTAGCATATGAGTGCTTATATTCCCTTGCTGTGTACATTTGTACAAGCTACTGAGCCTTGCTAACAGGTGTTAGTTTTCCTCATAAACATCCTTTATCAGGATATTTACATCTGCCTTTGGAGAACTAAATGAGACGTCACAGCGCCAGACACTTACTAAGTGCCTGCTTAACATGTTTGTTTCCATTTGATACTGATAAAACAAAAATTTCCCTTCATCAGCTTTGCATTACTTACTTCTTTTATGTACTTAGTCCTTAAGTAGGATTAGTTAATATAATCAATATTTGCAAGTTCTGAGACAGAATTAAAATACGCAGAAAAATCTCACTACACACACTTAAGAACTGGACATATTTTTGGCAGCTGATATTGTCTTAGCACAACTATATGCCCTTCTGGAGAACCCCAGGGCTAATGAGCCACTGCTTTGCCTTTTTGGTACTTGCCTATTCCTCAGAACACAAAAAAGTTACTTCTTGACCCAGCCATGTGCAGTGTCTATGTCTGTGTCTATGACTTACGAGCCAGGTGGGGAAAGCTAAATTAGTCTGCTAGACAGGCATAGTATCTGCCCTCATGCTGCTGACAGAGAAAAAGTTCTGTCAATACTCAGAGGAATATCTGTCTCTGGAGTTAAAGATGAGGATCACGACATATTCCTGAGAGTAGTGACTCTCAAGTGTTGACTGTGACTGAAGGGTAAGAACTCTAGAATAATGTTATGAGAATTGTTGAACAGGTTTTTTAATGTCCTTTTGCCTCAGTTTCCTCTTCTATAAAATAAGAGACATAGTAAAAGTTGTATTTATATGGTTGATGTGAGGATTAAAATGAATTAATGCAATAAATAGCTTAATTAGTTTAATAAATGCTAGTGATGACTACATTATCAGATGTATTATTTTACTACCACATGGTGGTACGATTTTTGGATAAAATGATAAGTCTGCAAGCATGAAGTATGGAGAACTATAGCCTGCTGGCCAAATCCAGCCCTTTGCCTATTTTATGAATAAAGTTTTATTGGAACACAACCATTCTTACTCATTTGAGTATTGTTTATGGCTGTTTTGTGATACACTGATAGAGTTGAGTAGTTGTGGCAATGACCTTATGGCTGCTGAGCTCCAAATAACTGCTATCTGCGTCTTCACAAAACAGTTTGTTGACACCTGGGTAAATAGAAAAATAAACATATTTTTCTCAAAAGGGAAAGTTAGCATATAAATTATTCATTCTTAGAAATATGTTAATGCTCATGCATTTGCATTCTTTCAAGTGACATATTTTACTCCACAAATAAGTGAAACAGAAGCTCTCAGATAATACTGCTATGTATCCTCTCTGCCCCCATCAGTTCTGCTTAAGAAATCAACATGCATGTGCATAATGCTATTAACCACTTTCAGCACAGTGAAGGCTCTGTTATTTTCCAGTGATGTAAATGGATTTGCACTGTTTTATTCTTTCAATGGACTTTCGTTATCAACAGCCACATATGCTGATAGGGAACTGGTTGGGGTGTGGTCTGTGGTTTGCGAAAAGCATTTCCCTGTATAGAAAACCAGCTAAGTTGCACAGGGAACCTGACTTCTCAGCTTTGCTTTCATTCAGCCCATGATCATATAGGCATCAGCTATTAGATTTATATCAATAAAAAGAATAAAATATATACTTTAAATTTTTCTAGTTTTTTTTTTTGTTTTTTTTTGTTTTTTTTTTTTTTAGCCAGAGTAAGGGAAACTTAATTTTCTAATGGTACAAAACACTTTTCTGTCTAGGGGAGGTGCCTGGTAGTGCCAACTTCCTGGTTTTGTATTGTACCTCTTTGCAGATAAAATCCAGCGAAGATGAGGTGATAGTGGATTAGTGTGGACTCTCAAACCAAGACCAGTGGTATTTATAACAGAAAAGAAAAAAGATTTAACTACAGACACAGAGGAGTGACACAGGAAAAGACCCAGGGGAAGAAGACAGAGACTGCCGTGATGGCTGTAAACCACAGAATGTCAGAAATAGGCAGCAGCCAAACGAAGCTAGAAAGAAGTGGGGAAGGATTCTGCTGCACAGTCTTTGGAAGGAGTCCAGCCCTGTTGGTTTCAGACTTCTGGCCACCAGACTTATGAAGAGGCAAATTTTTGTTGTTTTTGGCCTAACAGTTTGTGTCACACTGTTATGGTAGACCTGGAAATGAATATACCAGGTAACCTAGAGGTTGATAGAAAAACATAGTCTAAAGGTTTAGAGAACAGAAGGAGAGAATGAGAAGCCAAAAAGTGAATTCTAGTACACAGAATGAGGCTTTCATGTGTTTCATTGGATGTTCTTTTAATTAAGTTAGTTCACTGGGTCACCTGTTTTTTTCCCTGCCTTACGGGGAATAGGTTAGGCCCACGAGGGTGGGAATGGCAGACATCAGCTCTGTCTGAGTGTGAACAAATCACACAGCCTCCTACTCCTGGGAGCAGCTTTATTTATCCACTTACCATGGGGAGAGGGTGATTTAAATTAAAATTTACTTCATTGGTCAAACTGAACTCATACCAAGTGCTCAGCAGCCATCCATGGCCAGTGGCTACCGTGCTGGGCTGTACAGTGCCAGAACGTTCTGTCACTGCATAGGGTGCTATTGGAAGATGCTAGATGATATTTTTATTGGAACAGGATTTATTTAAGAGCCCAGTAAAGCAGGTAGACAGGTTGTGTGGAAGGTAGGTGTCATACTCTTGTAATATAGATAAACATTTTCATGATTTATTTAGGAAAGAAGTGAATATGGTAGAATTGATACTTTGACAGCTGCTCACGAGTCAGGTCTCACTTGTTGAATGGTCTATTGTTTCCTTCTTTAAGTCCTCTCCATCACTGCTTTTCTGTACATTGGACAAAGGATATTTATTGTATGCAATGCTTCAGACTGCAAATCAGTACAGCTAAACACTAGCTTATATCTAAGATCACGCATCACCATGGAAAAATGATAGCCTGCTTTCTTTTGTTCTGGTTGAGATCTACCTTGTATAGAACTGGTTAATATTTTAGTCTCTTAACACTGTGAAGGAGGTAAATGCTGCAAAGCAACAAATGAAATCAAGAAATCCATGAGCTGCGATCTCTCTCCTCCTCCTCCTCAGATCTAATCATACAGATGAATAAATTGCTATAAAAATACCAAAAATAAAACTTGAAAACAATGACTGAACCATTTTTTTTTAAACTCATGTACTTTGTGTTCAGGTAGCAGGAAATTTAATTCCAGTCCGACCAGTCTCCTGTGATTTTTTTCCCTTTCATCTAAGATATTTTTAATGCTCAGAGGCATTATAATGGAAAAGCATGTATTTTTGCTTGGTTTATACCCATCATCCTTACCATTACAACAAGACAAAAGCATTAAAGTAAAATTAATCATGTCAAAAGATTTTAGCAAAAACAAGTGAGACCATGCATAAAGCATCGCTTTGTCTAGTGTGAAGTCACGCTCTGATTAAAAACATATAATGAAAGTGAAAGTGATACATCATTGCCTTAGCAGTAGGGTTTTTTGAAAGTGCTTTGCAGTTCTCGACATAAAAAAAATGTGCGAACATTTCAGTCTTTGAAACTCACAATGATTATTGTTCTAGCTAAATAACTGGAATTTAATCTTAATTTTCTCTTTAATAAATTAAGACTTAATGACCACACAAGGCATGTCCAGAGGATTAAAAATTAGAACACACTGTAACAGTAGTAGTCTTCCTTGACATGCATGCACAAAGCTGAGAAAGTGTCTGCTTTGCACCCCCTTTCACAAAAGCAGCCTTAATGCTGGATAAACATGGCCAGGCTCTTAAGGTATCTTCTATGAATCACACTGTTTTCACTATCAGAAGCACTTAATGAATATAAATGTGGCCTAGAGCATAGTTATATATTCCCAGCAAATGAGTCACTTGTGTATGATACAAAAATCCCAAATTCTAGCCAGTTAGACATTTAAAAAAGCATAGATTCGGTTAATGATATGACCCTACAGTCATTTCATGAATTTGAAAAAAAATCAAACAAACAAAAACCAGTTTCCTCATACAATAGCTATTCATTGAAATTCTCTTTCTTTTTGTATGTGTTGTCATCAAAAAAATCTTTCCATTCGTTTTTTAAAAATGAGACATCACTGATAAAAAACCATTTGGTTCTGTAAGAATTTTGTGTACCTAAATAATTTATATTTACAATTACCTGTATATCTGTATACTTTTACTGCAGACCTATAATAGCTTATATGTAATAAATAGAGATAATTAAGATTATATGAACTCAAATACCTTTAAATTATTTGAGAGTAAAAAATTGAAAAAAATCCATCTTCAAAGCATCCTACAATTCGGAGTGAATTTTAAACATTTCCTGAGTATGAGGTGTTTATTCTTCTGAGATAATTATCACTCCTGACAATAAACTCAAAGTGAGTCAGAAAATGTAGAAAAGACACAATAGGTATCTATCTGATAATAACTTTCACTGAAGGAATGATAGTATTTTGCACACACAGAGGAAACTAAGTAGTTGTTGAACATGAGGTCACACTGCTGCAGTCTTTAGGGTTTGAAGATGAATGTTTCTCTCCTCGAAAACTCATATTGCAATTTAATCTCCATTGCAGGGTATTAAGGGAGTGGAAACTTAATCTGACTAGGGTGTTTGGAGATGGGACCTTTGGGATGTAACTAGCATTAGATAAGGTCACCAGGGACAGGTTCTCATGCTTGGTGGCATTGTAAGAGGCATGTGTGCACCTTCCCTAGTCATGTGATTCCTTGTGTCACTTCAGGTTTTTGCCAGCAAGAAGGTCATCACCAGGAGTGGTCCCTGCCCTTGGACTTGAACTCTAAGCCAAAATAAAACTTTTTAAATTACCCAGTCTATGATGGTCAAGTCACATTAGTAACAGATGATGGATAAAGACAGGCTATTGAATAAGTATTCTAATTAGTCACCTTGGGAGGACTGCACCTCTTCACCAACTTTGGAGTTAGGTGAGGCCTAGTAATTTGTTTTTGACAATACATGTTTGGATTCAGGGCAGAAGCTTTAAGAGTCAGTGGGAAATTTTCTTCTCTCTTCTCATGGCAGTGATAATATGCCAAATACTGAAGTTTCTATCAGTCTGAGTACAAGAATGAAAAGATGTGGGACAGATGCCCAGTTCATTGGACATAGATGTGTGAAATGAAAGAAATGAATCTTTATTTTTATAAGTCACCACAACAATGCTGATGTTATTGTTCTGACTGTGACTGATACAGGTCCTGGTACCAACAAGGTCTGGCAGCTGATGACAAAGAAAGTGGTACGTGGTGGTGGAGAGGTGTAAATGCATGCTGTGATGTGGAAAATCACTTGGTGAAACTATTCTTAACTTTAAAAGCTAATCAGTTATTTAATGAACTTCTGCCTCTAAGAGAAGAGATTAGAAAACAGAATGTTGGTAGTATATATTGCTTGCTGTTGGCTGCACTTGGCAAGCTCTACAAAACAAAACAAACAACTCAGGGAAAAAAGTGGCCCATTTATAAGCAACAGTGAAAGGAAAGAGTCCAAAAATCTAGGGTAGTGCAGCCTTCAAAGTGATGATTTTCATTCTCATATGGAAAAATATATAATTGAGAAAAATTCTGAACAAAAAGGAGAAAAATTAAAGATATGGTTTCCACAGTAATTTCATTGAGTTAGGATGCCTTTGAAGAAAGGTAAAAGAAATTACAGGTAAAATACCCAGTAAATTTTAACTCAAGGGAGAGGGTAAGAAAGTCCTCCTATTTAAGCCTGATACACAAAGACAGAGAACACTAGAGAGAGTGTGTGTGTGTGTGTGTGTGTGTGTGTGTGTGTGTATGTATGTGTACAAGAAAGAGAAAGAAATAGGGTCAAGTGAACAAAAGAATAAAAGCAATCCACAGAGTATACATACACATAAAATGTGAACATGGTCATTGGATTGGAACAGAAAGCAGCTAAGCTTTCCAGTCAGTTTGGTGCCAAAAGGTCCCCCAGCCTAGTCTCAAAGAGGACATTGATAATTATGGACTTAGAAAACACCACTGTTCTATAAATATTTGCAATTGTGAGATGTCCTTAGGAAATTGTTCTGCTCCTAGGAAGAACATATTCCTCAGGCTCAGTTCAAATACTGCCAAGGCAGTATTTGATAATAGGGAAGAATAGATTTTCCATAGAACTTGGGACCAGAGAGAACAAATGATAATGGGTAGTATTGGACTGGGTTCTGTTCAAGCAACACAACCAACCCTTGGATAGGAGCTCTTCCCCATGTCTGTGTGGTAGGTTTGCTAATTTGGCAGGCTTTTTTCAAAGAAAAGTATTCACTTGGGTGAGTTCCATTACTGTGTGTTCCGTATGAAGGGTCAGATAATTTGCCTTTAATCTCTGTCCAGATTAAGAGGAATATCAAATAAGCCTGATGTTAAGATTTCCATCTCCAAAAGGTCTTTTATAACAAGCTTGATGGTTTGGAGTGATGTTCTCTTGGGGTGAGGGGTGAGGGGATTTTGAACACCATGACGAGAGGACACTGAAGATTTGATGTCTGATGGGACCACTAGGATCCACATTGCCTTGTTGCCAAATTCTCTGGTTTTTCTCCTCCTGAACCACAGTAAGACTGTACTTTCCCACCATTATATCTCTTTCCAAGCAGATGTGGCCCCATGACTAGGCCGATGTGATAAAAATTCATGCAAGAGCAGCATGTTCTTTTTCCCTACTGCATACATGTCAGGATGGAGCCCCCCAAGCCCGGAGCCCGGGGTGGCTCTGTGGGGCAGATGCCCTTGGTCTACCTATGTTAGATGTATAGCATAGGTGAGAAACTAATTTCTTCTTAATGCCATTCCCTGAGATTTTAGGGTTGTGTGCTGTCACCATACAATCTAGTCCCCGGTTGATGCATACAAGCTTCATGCTAGAATTAGAAACTTCATTCTGAATTATGCTTTGTCTTTTCAAAATTTTGTAGAACACAAGACAAGGATCAATGTTTAGTTTCCTCTGCTTGGTTGGAAAGAATGCAAATTAAGCAAAAATGAAATAAAATTTACTGAGGAACATCTACATTCCAGATATCAAACCTGAACATTAATTTATAATATTTAATGCTCAAAATAACCATTATGAGGTGAGAATAATTGTTTTCAATTTGCAGGTACAAATAAAGAAAATAAGAGAGTAGGTAGCTTTCCCAAGTCACCCAGTTAACAATACTTAGAGGTGCCTTGTAATTTAGACCTATTTGTCCCTTATAACGTTACTCTGTGTGTGTTTAGTTTCACTTTTGACAGTATGCAGCTCCCAAGACATAGATAAAATGTCAAGAAATTTGCATTGATTGTGGCTTGTTGGCCATTTTAAGTGTAAATGTTACCACACATCTTAATTTGCTATTTAGCCCATAAGCCTGTATCATATACTTGGCCTGCATGTGTGGGTTATTCATTCAATTAGCCTACATACCAGTTTTAGTCCATGAATGTGGTGTTATGCCAAGAACAATGGCTTCTTCTATGTTTTCATTCATGAAAAGGATCAATGTAGATTAAATCTTGCTCATCTACTTGAGCTTTTTGGGGGGCATTTTTTTGGTCAAGTGGATTGTCTGATGGGCACTGTTTGATGGAGATTCAGAGACCGAGGTTCTATCCTTCTCTCTGCCAGTAAGTTATCATGAGATTCTGGATATAACTTCTCTCTTCAACTCACTTCAAGTAAAGGTCAAATTGTGAGCAAGCCCTGGAAGTTCTCAAAAGGTTAGTCTTTGCTAAGATCTTTAGCTATATTTCATTTTTCTTTCTTCTTTGACTTTAGTTGTAGATTTTGTTTTTCAAGGTCTTTGAATATGCTAGCTAACTGTTGTAGTCAGAGAAAATGCAGGAAATCTGTCCACAAACTAAAGACCTAGAGAATTCAGCCGAGGGCTTGGACCCCATAGCAATATCCTGCGTGAGTTCAGCTGAAGACCTAGAGCCCGTGACGGTGTCTCCCATGAGTCCAGCTGGAGGCCTACAGCCCACAACAATGTCTCACACAAGTCTGTTTCATGGATCAGTGCTGGGAAGCCCCAAGGTCAATGGTGGAAGCTAGAAAGTCTGTGCCAGTGGCATGAAGGATTTGTGCCAGCAGGCTGAGGAATCTGCACTGGAGCCAGAAAGTGATGCTCAAAGTAAGGACCAGATCTCCCATGAAAAGTACCATGGGCATCCTCAGTGACAATGAGGACCTGGGCTCCTGACAATGAGAACGGTCAAGTTCCTATCGGGGATCCAGCATGACAAGCTTCTCCAAGAGATTGAATAGCACACCATCTTTCTCTCCAGAGTTGGGAAACAGGAAAGACCAGAGCTCCCCCAAAATGAACTGCAGCCATTCTTAGCAACAAGGTCCCAAGCTCCTTTGACCATGAGAACAGCCAGATTCCTATCAAGAAAGAAACTCAGCAAGCTCCTGCAGGAGAACCCATGGCAACAGGAAAACAAACAGCACCAAACACGACTCTTCCTCTCTAGGTCTCCTTCTTATGCCGGCAACAGCCTTCAGATAGGCCATCTCTACTCGGCAACACAGGGACTCAGTTCAGGTGGTGTTTAAGTTGACATCAGTGTTCAATCCACCACATTAACCCAGAGCAGCCTTTTTTCACATCCTAACCAAGACATATGCCTAACTCCTATTCATCCTTCATCCTCAGCTCAACTGTCAATAATCTCCACAACTCCTAAACTGTATCAGGTCTCTTCATCACAGGATCTTCTATAGTTTATGCTTTTCCTTCAGAGCACCATTACATTTGTTATGATATATTATTACCTGGGATTATTGATTAATGCTGGTTTCCATCCCTAAACTCTTAACTTGGTGAGGACGCGATATTTGTTTTATCTCAGCATTGAACTGTCTGTGTTTAGCACAATACCAGTGATAGAAGATAATCAATTCCATTTGCTGAGTGAATAAAATGAGTGTGCAAGATGAGAAGATTGGACAAGGTAATTAAGTCTTTCAGTATTTACATTTAATGGTTTGCCAGACTTTGTCTATAATTTGCTTAGGAATCATCCAGAGCAAATTTAAGCAGCCCTTATGACTTAAATCTCCTTTATGCCAGAGTCAGTAGTGAATAACACAGATTGTGTGTGAAGAAGGCATTGGAATTATTTGTACACATTCCATTCCCTGGAGAAAAAGTAATTACTATATTCAAAGGAAATATAAACCAAAAATAAATGACAGATAGTCAAATAAAGTCAAATGGTTTTTCTGGGCACCCAACTTACTTGAAATACAGTATTTGGAGTGACCACTGCACATATTTTTTAAAAAAATCTATGAGAAATCCACTAATGCACTGGTGCATGAGTACACAGAGGCAAATAATTCAAGATATATAGCAATGTGCAGCCATGTATTTCAAATTAGAATTGAGCTCATTGAAGGTAAAATTAGATGCTAATATATTTAAAAAGCCAAGACACAATTCTTCCTCCTTCTTTTTTGTCCAAAGTCATAGAAATAGTTGCTCCATAAACTGAAATAAAAAAAGTTCGGAGCTAAGAGAAATCAACTGCTAGGCTAATACATAAAATCTTTAGTTCACTGTATTTTTACTAACATTCTAAATAAAAATTAGAGGAGTTTTCTTACTCAGAATTAAAAATTTTTTTTCTACTTTTTTTGGTAATTCTGTGGAGCCCTTGCATATGCCAGGCAAACAGTCTGTTGCTAAGCTATGTCCTCGGCCCTGAAGTCTTAATTCTTGAATCTATCTGGACATTCTAAATAGTTTTCATATTATATAGTTCCTTTTTAAAAAAATTCTCTGGCCACATCACTTACTAATTCAACCTTAGGCTCCCATATAGACAGACACATTTATATAAATTTTTCGAAGGCATTACAGTCTCTTGGCTTTTGACATTTTCTAAACTAGACCCTCTTACTAAAATGACTCCTATCCACCCCTTTGCCCAGATAATTCTTACCAGTTTTCTTAGAATGAAAGAAAGTCACAACTAAAAGCGCTTCCTTCTTCTCCCATGCCTAGATCAGTGGCCCATTTCACACTCCCGTGATACTCTGGGATTTCCTACCTACCTCTTAATTCACTGTATTATAATTGCCTCCTTAGGTTACTGAGAGAGGAGATGATTGTATGCATGTTCTACCCTACCATCCAACACAGAATGGCAGTTCAGTAATTGCTTGCTAAATAAAAGAACGAGGTCTATAAATAAGTCTCAATTTTCCCTAGGCCTTTTCAGAGTCATTCTAGAAGTTCCTCTGCAATGAGAAATGCACTAGCCATAAACTCTGCATATCTGTCTAGAAAGAAAATAATTTGTAGGTTTTGGTAATAAAGATAATATGAACAAAGGAAACTCATCAATACAAAATCCTCAAATGTGCTTACCTTTTTTTTCCTTGAAAACAAACAATGGTAAGAAAGTATTACTACCTTTTGTCTAACTTGACTTTCTCTTAGTATATCCTCAAAGAATAGAAATGGACCAAAATTAGGAAACAAAAAACCAAGGGAAGAAGTCTTAACAAATGTATCTTCATGCAGTCTTATTATTCTCTGAAAAACCAACAACTCAACCCACTGACATTGCTCAGATATTAAATATGACCAAACCTACATTTAACTCTTGGGACTGAAGTTCAATATCTAACATAAAGTTTGTTTTTTCATTTATTATTCCTTCAGTATTTATCAAAAGTATATTTTTAAAAACATATATGAAATTTCCACTAGTTTTCTGATCTTTGTGACTCTTCTAAAAGAAACTGATAGGGCTGGGGATTTCAGCTCAGTGGCCTAAGCGCCTGCCTTGCAAGCGCGCAGTCATGAGTTCGATCCCTGGTACAAAAAAAAGCAAAACAAAACAAAAAACAAACAAACAAAAAACTGATGACAACCAGTCCTAGGGCTTCCTGCATGGATGTAATCAACCTAACGGTCCTCCATGGGCTGAAGACACAAGCCAGGAAACTGTGACACAAACATTTTCTTTATTTTTTGTGACTGAAAAATAGAAGGTCCCCATATCTTTGCACTAAAAAGTAAAGGACAGAGTTGCTAAACAACTGAAGATTAGAGGGGGCAAAAGGTATTCCCCTCCCCTTTTTTAAGTTCTTGAGAACTCAACACTGGTCAACTCAGTCAGCTCTGTAATTTTTAATTCTAATGTTATTAAGGAGAGGTCATCATTAGCACAAGGAAGGATAAACTTACACTTTGAAGTCCTTTTTACTAACATGGCTTGGAGAAAGCCAATAAAGAACACCACATAAATAGACCCTGTAATGTGAAATGTAGCAGGCAGAAAGCCAGGGCTTGGGAATTATCTTCACACATCTCTCCAGGGTGGTCCCAGAGAAAAGTGTAACGTCTTTCCAAAGGCCAACTTCATAGAAACTTGGGCATGTAAGATATTGTCACAAAGAAGCACACAGTGATCCTGGTGGATATTGTTTCCTTTGGTTTTTGTGATGAGACTTTAGGGCCTGCAGAGTCAAAAGGCATTTTTTTTTTTACATTGGCCATTTTAGTATTCATGTCTCCAGTACTGCTTTCTAATAAGTTAAGAATGAAGCGGGAGACTGCATGCAGGAGTGAGAAATGTAAGAAACGCAGTACTGTAAAATAAAAATGAACCAAGGTGTGTCTCAACTTCCCCTTTATTATTAGTGAGCAAGAGAACAACAATGTCCAATTTTATTGTTATTACTGAATACTTCACATGGACAAAAGGGCTCTGTAGTCATTTTCAGATGTTATTTCTTAAAACTTTTTCAGATAAGAGGCTGGAGAGCTCTGTCACTATTCTTAAAGATTGATTTTATAATCTTACATTAACTGATTGTTTCAGGAAGGAAGCTAGAATGCAGACTGTGCCCAGCACATTACACAAAGAGTATTATGCTTCCTTTGCTCTTTGGGTGGGTCAAACCACTGCTTATTATTTGGATTGTGGTTCTCATGCTACACAGGCCCACTTTGCCCCTCGCCCTTGCTTCTACTCTATTCAGTTTATTATTCTTAAGTAACCCTCACGTAGAGGTTCAAAATCCTTCAAATTCTCTGTTATGGGATGATGTAAATAGTGAGACTCTAGGGAACTCAGGTTTATTACATCCATGCAGGATGCCCGGGTATCTGCCTGTGAATTGCTTTTCTTGAGGGGGGGGTCCATGTGCCAGACACAATGAGAAATGTCTGCTCAAGGTGAGTGTGCAAAGGATGCTAAGATTCAGAAACTCCAGGGGACCTCAGTTTTAGAGGCGTGTTAGTTCACTTCTTAGTCTGTACGGAGATATTCAATACATAAGCAGATCCCACAGGAAGAGACTGTCTCCCACCTTGAACTGTCATCATCAACTTCAAGAATGACAGTGGGTTCTGTGTTCTTGATGCTTTATCAGATTTTCGGTCAACTTAGATATTTGCAAGTTTTCCTATGAAACATTTCTTTATTATTACAAACAGTGTGGAAATCTGCCAGTTACTGTTTATTCAAATTTAGCCAAGTAAAATACCCTAATTAAAAAATACAAGCCACCACAAAAATGTATCCAATTCTGTAGCAAACATAAAAAATATGTCCTTCCTTAGGGCCGTGTAATTTCAATCTTATAGGAAATGAACTCATTTGTCTTTTTTTAAAAAATTTTATTTAAAGAGAAAAAAAGCAAAACAAAAAGGTAGAAATAATACAGAATTTCAAAAACAAACCCTAAGAGATCACTAGTTGATAAATTACATACTGTCATCCTAGAAATAGTTGTTCAAGTTACAAAATTAAAGCATACAAAGTAGACATTCAAACAGTGAGACTGCAAACAGTTCTGCTCGACGATCCAACAAAAACTTAGTAATATGGTTATCTATGTTACACCCTTAAACATACGTGCAGTTATATCCTTTAGTGTACTTTCTTTTTCTCTCTTTTTTACAATAGCAATTGCACATTTTGGGTTTTATCACTCCTATGAACTCCAGTTTTTAAAAGCGCAAGTTCCAGAGAAATGAAGAATGTATATAGAGTAGATATCTACCTTAAAGCTTTGAGTAGGGCCACCCACAGAAATAGGATCAGGGTCATTAAACATGTTCCTATTACATGAACTTTTCCACATTTATACATTACTTTCTATATTTGCAATCTGATGAGTTGAATCAATGGATACCCATATATTTTTACTTCTTAGCCTATAGCTTATTACATCTGGCATGCAAAAATTATGGAAAATATACCTACTGTGGAGCAATGTAAGTTAAAACATCAGGTTGTCACAGTGTTATTTTTCTTCTTTTTGCAGAGGGAGCCTGGGCTGACTAATGCTTCCGAAGTACAAAGATACAGTCCTTGTGCTAATATTGGCAATGGTGCTAAAATAATAGCAATAATACTGGCAAGTAACTGCGTGTATGCTATCTGTGAAAATGACTGACAAAACAGAAAAATTATGAATTAGACATTTATGTAATCTGCTCAAAGTTAGAGATTTCATTATGAACCAGGATTCGAAGTTCGTGCTTTCTTACTACCTTCTTCTAAGCAGGGATTTAAATCAGGCCATGCAAAACTGTAAGTTGGGTGACCGCATGGCCTTGACTCTTATCATCATCCTGGCATAACTAATAGACCCACGTTCATGCTCAGCAGTGTCCCAGGTTGGGTTTATTGCCCCAAATCAGTTTGATGATGAATCTACTTCTGAGCAAGGTTTAAAATAGACACAGACTTTCTGTAGGTATTGTTCACAATGCTTTAATCAATCTTTCTTGCCTTTATTAGAGTATTTCAAATGAGTAGCAATTTGGAAAAACAAGTGTGTTTGTGAATACACAACATTTACTCATTGGGTCTAATATTTCCCCGTCCCTTATGCTCTGATTTTCTGTCTCTGTCTCTGTCTCTGTCTCTGCCTCTCTCTCTCTCTCTCTCTTTCTCTCTTTCTTGCAGAAACTTTTACCTTTTCTCTTTCTTCTCTCCTCCTTCTAGTCCCTGTATGTCATGCTGTGTAGGCTTTCTCTATTGGCCAAATGTCAAATAATTGATTCTTTGGTTTTACTTTAGCTTTGGTTTTTGATGCATAAAATATTTTATGCATAAAATATATTTAAAAGATAGCTTGATTATTCACTCAGAGGACTAAACCACTATTAATAGTATTTTCATCAAAAAGAGAATAAAAACCAGTTTAAGACATTACTAACTTATTTGTCTCTCTTCCTTCTTAATCTTGCTGTTACTGTTCTACCACTTCTTTATACAACTGCAGTGCAATGGCATCCAGGGAGCTTTCTCACTGCAGCGCCTGGGCAATGCTACCGCAGGTTTTTCTGGGGTAAACCAGCTCCAAAATGTATTATTTCAAGCTCTACCTCACACGTCTTTGCTGCTCTTCTGCTCTTATAGGCAAACTCTTGTCCTGTTTCAATTACTGTAAACGCCTTTCAGGAAGAGCAAAGGAAATGATTTTTAAAAACAATCTGGTAAATACATATAACTGCTTAGAAGACACATATGCTAAGAAAATCTACCTTTCACTTTTGTAGGTTTTAAATGTGTGGCTTTGATTTATGGATCAAAATTTTTCATTTATTATTTTATCTATACAGCTCCCGGCGATTTTGACAGTTAAAATTTAGTTTTATTGACCAGTGCAGCCACTGTGCCCACGAGGGGACTGGTGCACACAGCCTGCTGCACTCAAGAAACGATGATTTTTGATTCCATGACTGAGTCAGATTGGGAATCATAACCGATGTAACAATAAGTTCCAAATCTCAATGCCCAAGGCAAGAGTTTTGCTGTAAAACACAGTCAGGCTGTAAGGCGGGGAGAAGACCCTTGGCTGGAAGTTTGCAAGCACAATGGAATGCAGCTGGACAGGCTGTGAACGCGTCCGTCCCAGCTGTGGTGCAGTCTAAGAGGCGTTTCAATGAGACCCAGTTCTACCAAGTAAAAATTAATGAGCAAAATGCCCAAACAGCACAATGAATGTTAGTTTCAGAGAAATGAGCTAAACAACTATTTTAATTAGTGAGCAAACTTACTAATGCTATTAACCAACATTTCAGTTTTCAATCTAACACCTAACTGAAGCATTTTCAGGGGAAGAGTCTCTCTCCCCAGCCTCACCCCATCCATCCCAAAGCACATGGAAACATAAACCAGTACAGTGATTTTAGGCAGTTTTAATTTAGACCTATTTGACTACCAAATTGGCCACCTCTGCAATGTTAATTTAGTCTTTTACTCCAAATCCCCGGTGATACATAAACAAACCTCCTAAGGGTAACAAATCAATAAAAGGTCTAATTTGATTAAACATGTTTTTTAATTCATCAAGACAGCGCTAACGTAAAACAAATAGGTGAGTAAATAAATAAGTACACTCACTTGTGAGAATTTTCCATGTCTTCTTCTCATCGTCATAATATTGAACCAAATTGCTGGGGAGCCGGTCTGGTCCAGGAGGCAACCCTCCAACCAATAACAGCATTTTCTTGTTAGAGCGAATTCTTCACCCAAAACAAAAGAGGAGATGAATAACCACATTATTGTAGAGTCTTTTTAGTGGCAACGAAATCATAACCGTCAAAAGAATATTCCTTGCTTGCAGATTTCTATTTCATTTTTTCCTGTTTCTTCTCCCATTCATGTCTCAACAATTTTTTTTGAACCAAGCAGAAAAATGATCAGAAGAGCTGCATATCTTTATACTCATGGAATAATAAGCTTCCCTTTATGCAATTTGTTAGAGGTTCATTCTAGAACGACCTTTTTCTTATATTATCCCTTTAAATCATCACTCTTTACAGCTGAGTACACATGAAATGCTCTGGAGTTGTACTAAGGTTAAGCATTAAAGTTGCATGTCAAAAATCGTATTAGTCAAAATCATTATTATAAGCCATTCTCCACTCAAAGAACCTTGAAAAAATTAAGGTTATGCAGAGAGTTTGTGAGCCAACTCTTTAATCACCCAGGGAACTTTGAATACCAGTTTGGTACAATTAGTAGCACAGGACTAACTGGGGTGGGCCAACCAGTTTGAATTTTTTGTTTGTTTAGTTTAGCTTAGACTTCTGGCTCCACCCCTATCCCCCTCTCCCAGCTCGCCCTCCCCTCTGCTCTCCCCCTGTGCACCACTGGCAATACAGCAGCACCAATTGGTAAAAATGAGACTGCGAAGTTGTTGTGAGCCTCCCCAGAGTGGAGCCCTGCCAATGCTTGCCACTGATCCAGCGGCATGAACCTGCTCAGCTGTGCAAAGTCACTCTAATTCCCTCCCTCTGTTTTTCTACCTTCTCCCCCAGGGGGCAACCACTGAAAGGAGTGACTACCCACCCATCAAGAGCTGGCAATTCGCTGCTATTAACCGTGACTGTGATTCCCAGTCTGCCTGGCAGTTCCTGAGAAGAGGCCTGCAATGCCTCATATGCAGTAAAAGCTGTAAGATGCACCCTGGCCAGCACACACGACCTGATGGATGGATGTACAATCCTCGAGAACAGTAATGGATTGAGCACACGTGGCACTGAAGCAGGGCGAGGAGGCCCAGACCCCCACAAGGGGCCTGCTGATTTAACAGTCACTTTACATATAATTGAACTTTTCATTTACCTGAAGGGCTCAAGGTGGTGGTGGAAGAAATGGAACAACCATGATGCAGGGACAAAAGTCAATACATGGAAAAGAGTTCCTCTTAAATACGATCACAACCCATCTGGTGGCTCTGAATCTGTTATTACTTACTCAACCCATTTGGATTCAAGGATATTTGGCAAAATAAGCCACGTGGAAAGACAGTGTTTGTTGGTTAAGAACCTAACAGTCAGAGAGTTAACTTAATATAGCTAATGACATTACCCTACAAAGGAAGGGAACATGAGAATTCCTTTAATGAAACTCTGGTGTATCCTGCATACCTCAGTAGAAAAAATACTTTCTGGAGAAATGCCTGTGTTCTAGACTCACTGATAGAGGGAGCTGTACTTATAGAAGAATGACTAATGCAATAGCAGCTTGCTACCTTAATTTTGTCACCCTGTGGACACAGTTGGGCAAAAAGACAAACAAACATATTCAACTTCTCTAAATTTAATGTACCCTCGAAGTGTTTATACTTTAGGGATCACCCATTGGTAAGAAACAACAGAATAAAACAGCAAAGAATCCCAAACATTGAGCATGGAGTGGATTTGTGAGAAGGATTATGGAAAATCAGAGCAGTACGCATCTCTTTTATATTTGGAAACAATACATACATAATTCATGTGCCATATAATTTCATAAATGCATGGTCCCTGAACTGATATACAGTTGTTTCTTTACTGTAGTTTTTAGTCCAAATAATCACTGTGTGCAAGAGAAGTCACAACGAAATCAGAGCGTCTTTTAGGTTGTGGTAAGTTACCAGGTATAGCCAGACCTGTCCAGCTACAAGTCAGGATTCTGTGGCTGTCGTGACACCACGTGTACTCATGGTGCCAGACTGCATGGGAGCACATAGAAAAACACTGACAGGATAGACAAGGACTCGTGGAGGTGGTGCTTGTGATAAATGCACTCTGCTTTAATTGATAAACACATATACTGCTGTAAAATGTGTCTATCGAGTGACAAAAGGAGATGAAGGCACTACTTAAACACGTCTGTCAGGTCATCTTGTTCATTGATAAGATCAGCTTTCCTGGTCTCACCAGTCTCACTGGTGATTTCCCACATGATTCTCTGGGGCAGAAGAGGAGCTAGCCTTTGTGCTCATCGCCCATAACGCTAGTCATTTCCATCTGTCCTCTAAGAACTGGACTGAGACTTTCAATACATAAGCTACTGAACAGTTGGCAAACGGTAACGACTTCCACTCTTGCCAACAGTGACATGATTCCAGGGCTGGCCAGCCTCGAAGCAATGTAAGACAACAGATAAACAAGGCAAACCCAAAACCAACCAAGTCTCCATGGAGAATATAGTGGAGAATTACATGGAAGAAAAAGAAATCTCATCTACCCTCTTTGGCTATAAGTTTTCTAATAAGTGGAAGTGCTTTGGGTCCATATGCTTGGCCTTCTTAGTGAGGAATGACACAGTCCATATCTTTTGCATGGTTATATTTATATCATCACTTATTTAATTTAGGGTATTACTTAGGGTATTTTGTCTGTGTTGCTCACTTTTCCAACACAGCATCAATATTACTTAATGCTAAATGAAGCTTGAAACTCTGTGTCATGAAGGTGAACCATATATAAGCCAAAAATTAAGTCTGTGACAAGTTGCATGATACAGAACAAAGACTGTATAAAGTAGCAGAACATCTGAATGTTTTTCTCACCATTTACTCCTTTGACTCTCAAAACAGGCCAGTATGGCAGGTCTAACTGTATATTGTTTAGGAAGGTGAGAGAATTCCATATACAAGGGAATATACATTTGGGCATTATATAAAACTATGAAACATTATAGATCCACACAAAAGGATCTAATAGAGTCTACTTCACATTTCTTATTGCTAAAGAATCATACAAATGAGAAAAACTGTTACATATTTTACTTTGATAAAAATCCAGTGTCAACTTTTCAATTACTCCTAGAAAGTAATACATGTGAATAATTTCTATGGCAAAGCTTTCAGTTTTTTACTATGTGCAATTACAATAATGACTATGACAGTAATGACAGATAATAATAAATGTGTACTGTATATTGAAACCCTGATTATCATGCCATTTATTTGATGTGTGTGAACTTCAATTTCAAAATGCCATGAAGCAAAGACACCTTGTGAATTGAAAAAATAAAATTAAGAGAACCTAAACTAACTGTGTTGAAGGGATTTTCAGTTATTTGTTTCAAAATAATTCCAGCAGAGATTTGCAGGTTGCCTTGGTTACTTTTCTCTTGCTGTTGGGACAAAATATGCAACACCCAACATTAAGGAAGGAAAGGTTTATTTAGCTCACAGTTTGTGGAGGTTTCAGTCCATAATCAGCTGGCTCCAAGACAGGGTGGTGTGGCACAGGGGCAACTCTTCAAGGTAGCAGAAGAGGGTAAAGAAACAAGAGCACAAAAGAGGGCGAGCAAGCCTCTTTTCCTTCCTTATACTATATGCAGCTCCCCTCTCCAAGGGTGGATGTAGCACTCACAAAATACTCTTGCACAGGATGAGGATATTTACAAAGCAAGGGTCCTAACTCCCTGCTGAGTCTCTTAGTTAAATTTCTAAACTTCTCAGATTGACACAATGTATCAACCACAACACAGGTTTAACTTTAGATAAAAATCTACAAATGTATTTTATTGTGATAATTAGAGTTCCTTAATATGGCAACATGGTATTAGAAGTCCTTTATATAGGAAACCAGTTTAGTCAAAATTAGTAAGTTTGCTTGATAGATTTTATTATTGCAAAAATATTCCTTTCACTTCTCACTTTAGCAGTACTAGGACCAAAGTAATATATTTAAAAGATAAGAAAGTAGAGACTTAAATAAATCAAAGATTTGGTGTCTCATAATTGATGATAGTATTTGGATACCTTAAATTTGAGTCTCTAGATTCTTGCATCCCAAAATACAAGGTGATGGAATTTGAAGGTCTCCTTTGTTCCATGTCAGTAATCACCCAACATTTACCATGTGTCACATTTGGGTGTGTGGGCACGTGTGTGCTCACATGCATACTTACTTTGGTTCTGGGGATGAATGATTGAAAGATGACCTAAAACCTACTGGTGTAAACAAATTTTTCATCATAGTGGTATTCAAAGTAGGGCAAAGTCTCATTTATTTGTATTTCAGTGATTTGGAACTGTAATAATTGGGAAACAAGCCAGATAAAGTTACCCTTCCCATGATACAGGAAAAAAAGTATTTATTCAGTAGATTGCAAAAAGAATTTTACCCTCTTGAAGAAGAAATAAACTCGTCTGTAAGCTCTTTAGAGATACTGTGTGCATTTAGACAAAATTCATTTAGGGACTCTAAATGATTTTCATTTATTTATAAGAGAAGGTATTCTGCAATGTTCTAAGAATTAAGTCATGCAGCTGGAAGAAAATTTTGAGACAGTCTGGTTCAGTGATTTCCAGCTTTGGCAAGTTACCAAGATCATCTCAGGGAATTAAAATTTTTAGATTCTTGATGGAGATCTCAGTTTGTAACTCTCAGAAAGTGTGGTTCAAGGGGAAGAGGCCTTAAAAATCAATTTATTCCACAGTCTTCAAGATGATTCTAACCCACAGCCAGATGTGGGGCCACTGACTTGTTCCACATCTTTACATAATGTAGAAATATTTTTAGTAAGTAATCATTCTTACCTATTTATAAATATATAACATAATGGATCTCAGTTTTCTAAATCCACTCTTTTGTTGAAGGTTGTTAATATATATTTTTGCCCATATGCTGAATTACACAATCTACTTAGGTCTTCTAGAGAAAAACCTACATAGTAGCGACAAACCAATAGCACGGGTGTTATTCTATTTTTCTTTTAAGACAAAAGATGCTAATGTATCAGTCATATTTTCTAAATGAAAGTCTCAGTATTCAGGTTTAATTGCAATGATGGCATTTTGGGATAAATAAGTGAGTTTTGGGTTATAGTTTTGGACTTGGTCTCCAAAAAGTTCACCATCCCTGCTCTATAGCAGGGAGAAATTCAAATACTGGAGATAGTTGCCAGGTGCCTTCTCTTCTCTGTGTCAAAAATACCCATTTATTTTTGAAAAGGCTTCTATATTCCTTACCATCCTGGTTACTTCCTTTGAGTATGTTCTAGAACCTAGACTTGCAATGTGAAAGTCAAAAACCATACAGAACATAACAAGTATGATATGATAGAAAACAAATCATATCCTTTTCAGGTCACAATAGGCTTTTCACAGTCACAATGCAGTACTGTGTTCTCAGTTTCTAGCTGGCTACAAATGAGGATTCTTTTTTTGTTTGTTTGTTTTTCTTTTTCTGTCTTTCTTTTCTTATTTTTTGGATTTTGTTTTTAAAGCAAGGTTTTCAAGTCAAGTTTTTTAAATTTCATATTTCTTCTAAAATATTTCAACACCCATGCATGACTAATGTTTTTGAATTTTTGTGTTCTTTATGGACTTAGATACTTTGTTTCAGTTCCTTCATTATTTAGCAATCATTAATTGAGCTCTTGCTATGTTCTAGGTACTGTTCTAAGGACTGAAGATGAGAGAAAGAAGTAGTAGTAAATTCCTTTTCTTTTTGGTATTAGATTGCATCTTCCTGGGGACAGTTATGGAGGCTATCGTCATCTGCCTAGTGGTTAGAGCAATAGGCCTCAGAGCTGAGAGATGCCTGGTCACGGCTCTGCAGAGTGGAATGAGCTTCAGGTGGCCTCTTTGACCATCTTTATTTATAAAACAGGAATAACAATAGACCTGAAGCAAGGACTTCTTTAATTTTCAGTGCTAAAGAAATAATATATGTAACATTCGAAACACTGCGAACCAAATCTCCAGTCACTGTCATTATCACCATCAGTGTGATCCTTTCCTCTAAACTATTTACAGGTTTAACAGGCAGTTGGCCTCTGTCCATACCAAAATCTTATTACTAAAAAATAATAAAGAGGGTTCGTTCCCATTTTTTTTTGATTTTTAAAATTATCCTAACATGTTCTTGGAAATGGTACTGAGTCACTGAGATTTTTAATTCTCTACATGAAGACTTCAAGAGTGCATGACCATCTTTCCAAAAGAAGTATTTGATGGGAACATGAAGAAGTTTTGAAAAGACAAGTAAACAGAAGTGTTTAGCCATTGTCCCATTTTTCCAGATTCCAAGGGTCCATCAGACCTGAATTTAAATTCTCTTTCTACCATTTCTTGTGTTACGACTTTAGACTGACTCAGCCTCAGTCACCTTTCTATCATGTGGGATTAATCATTCTTTTTCACAAGGATGCTGTGCAGTTTAAACAAAGTTATTGGATGTAATGGGAAAGTACTTGGTGCTTATAACAAACCACCTTCTAAAGTCAGGTTCATCAGCCCAAAAGGGCCCTCTGTGATGCAGTGCTGGCCCTGAGAGGCCAAAGTCTCCGACCAGTGAAGGGAGGAAGCAAATGGGTGCAAAAAGGTTGGGAAAGACTGAATGAAGTTATGACTCTTTCCTGTGACCTTCTGATTTCAGTGCACGTAACTAAACTCATGATGGCTGAGCTTATTTCTTTTTCTTTCTTTTTATTTTTTTTTTTAATGTCTGAGCATTTTATAGACATTGTATTTGGCAATTTCTCATTTGGGAGTCTGGTAACTACATATGAAAGTGACCTGGGAGATAGAAAAGGCCAGAAACACACAAGCCTCTGGAGATTCATAGACATGAAGACTGGTGTCTACGTGAGTTCAGGCTGCTGTGAAAAAAAACATCTCAGATTAGATGGCTGGGGCAACAGACATTTGTTTAGGAGGCTGGGAAATACAGGAGCAAGGTGCTGGCTCCCGGTTAGGGCTAACTTCCCAGTTCTGTCCTCACACAGTAGAAGGGGCTGAGCAAGTCCCTTTCTGTCTTTTCCTATCAGGGCACTGATCTCATTACAAAGGCTCATCTTCATAACCTAATTATGTTCCCTATCTCAGTATGGTCACAATGGGAATTTGGGCTTCACTTATGAATTATGAAGGATCTAGAACCAGACACTGTGTCCACAGTCATGGGTTTTTGATTTCCATAAACCGTGGGATTGGAGGGTTGTAACAATGTTACCAAATATTTAATAGACATAAGAAACCCCTAACAGCATCAGGGCTACAAATGAAAAGTATGTTATTCCCATAGGAATCAATTGATAAATGACAATGATGGCTATTATGCATCATTATTGACCTTACAAAGCTCTCCTTTGAAAATTATCTTTGGAATTTTGGAATTTGTTTTATTGCTTAGAAGCCTATCAGATACCATATGTCTCACTGTTTATAAATAGCCAGAATGTATATTGCATAAGTAAGTAAGACTAACAAAATGTAGAACCACTGGATTTCCTGCAAAGGTCGTGATCCAGATTTCATTCACAAATTCAGCTTACTCACTTGGCTTCCAACTGTCTCAGTTAAGATAGGAACCAAACCTTAGGATACTCAGGTAACACAATTTTAAAGTATCTTTCACTTTCCTCACACTTCCTTGCTATAGTCTGTGGCCTCTATAGCTCTAGTGCTTCTTAAATCTTTCTTCGTCCCTGTGGGTCCACCATCAGATGACTTCAGTTGGGGTGATTCGCTCTACAGCAGGTAGCAGTGGTGTCCCTGCTTGCCACGCCCCCATCCTCCTACAATCCGTCTATTTAAATTGTCAGTGAATTTTAACGGAGCCTGACATTAATGATGCATCCTTTCAATCTTCTTCATAAAACCCTCAAAGACTTCAAATGTTCCCCATATTGCAACCTCTCTTTTCTTTTTCAGAAATAAATATCTTGCTTTATATTCATTTCAGGGACAAGATCTCAAAAATTGGAAGAAGAATTTCAAATGGAAATTGCTTAGGCCACGGGGGAAAAAATAGGCAGGGGAAGAGATGATCCTAAATCCTTGACCTGGAGGAGGCTTTAAAAGTCAGCTGGCCTCTCCTCTGCTCTTAACCAGAATGGTACCCAAAGTTTCCAACAGGAGAGCTGCTACCCATTTAGAATTTTCCAGAGACGCAGACTCCCTTGAGAATTTGTTCCAGTTGATTTGCTGTTGTATTTGGGTTTCTTTATCATAGCTGTTCTTGGTAATTACACAGCAGCTTTCATGGGAAGAGCCTTTAAATAGACCTGATAATGCCTCTCTGAGGTAGGTAAACACGGAGTATCATTATCCCCATTTAACAGACGAAAGAGTAGAGGAAAGGGTGCTTGGGTGTCTCTTCCAGTGCCTTGGGAGGTTTTATATCCTCCATTTTGCACAGCAATATGTCTACAGTTTTCTCACATGGCTCTTTTGTGACTCTCAGATTTGGACAGGGACCCTAGTTTTGCCCTTTTCTTCCTCCCACAAGTCAGGCTGTTTGGTGACAGGCTGTTTGGTGACCAGTGATACACATGCTCTAATTTCCTTAACACAGAATTCAATGTAAGATTTATTTGATCGTATCCTAACAACAATGCCTACTCACTGAGAAAATTTGGGACTGTACTGAAAAGCAAAACGGTTTTGGTTTGTGTTCTATAAATGCTTGTTGTATGAATGAAGCTATAAGGAATAACAGAACTACCGAGTAAGAAGATTAATGCTCTACCCAAGAGTTTGTTATAGATGCTTTACATTTAAATAAAAGAACAAACTTTTGTTTTAAGACTTGGACTTTTGTCCAAGTTAGTGGAATGAGGTTGGGGTGTCAAAAAGCAAATGGTAGAGGAGAAAAGGTCAAATTTCTAAACCATGTGGCAGAAGAATCCAGGGGCAGTAGACCGGAGAAGGACAGTGAGTGCTATAGTCTGGATCTGAAGTGAACCCCGCAGGCCCGTGAGTTAGAGGTCTGGCCCTCAGCTTAGTGCTATGGGAAAGAGGTGGAAAACCTTTACAAGCTTTTAGGTGATGGGTGGGGCACCTTGAACGGGACTATAGGGTGCCAGTATCTCCCCTTTCTTACACTTCAGAGCTACCATTAAGGGAGCAGCTTCTTCTGCATGTTCGCAGCCACGGTACACGGCTCACCATGGGACAAAAGCAGCATCTGAAACCTCCACCTCTGAACCCAAATAATCCTTTCCTCAAGTTATCTCAGGTCTTTTGTTACAGTCATAGAAAGATAGCAGTCATATCAACCAACTTCCAAATCCAACCTGTTACCTTTACTATGAACTGCCCTTAAACCCCTCCTTTTTTATCTTTAGTTGGCTATGCCTAAGTAATTAAATTTGCTCTTGTCATCCCTCCCTATTTGTTATTTTTGTTGGATGTCTCTGCTTTTCTTTATGTTCTTTGGAATCAGTGTTGTCTCATACAATAGGAACTACCAAAGATGGAATGCAATATTAGCAAACTTCATTCATTAGCATTACGTAGGTTTTTCAAGATTTTTACCAACCCTGAATGCTATAATAGTATTTATTTAATATTCTATTTGCAAGTGCTTTTTAAAGATTCTAAGCCTAACCCAGTGATCCCAAGTGCAGGCCTGAAGAGCCTGTGTACAATTTCCATGGTATGTGTACCTCCTAGAGATCCTAATTTAATGTCTAAGAAGGAACTAAACACGAATTTTTTGAAAACAAAAAGACTTCTGGGGATTCTAATATGAAATCAGTGCTGAGAATCATTGTTGCAAGCAATTCTATTTACGAAATCATAGGCTTTATTAGTTGATTGTGCTTTATTTCTCACATATGTTAAACTATAGTAATAAACAGCTAATTAAAGTAAATTTTAAAAAATAGTTTTTCAGGTACCATCTGAAATTATCTTACACTTCACTATAAAAGAAAAAATAGAAAAAGCCAAGACTTTAAAATTGGAAACTCTGAAACTTGAGACACATTCCAACCCAGCTACATCCCCTTTTGTGTCACCAGAGATCAACACCTTTATTGGCAGTAGCCTTACACCCTGCAATTGTAATTGTGCATTTCCTCACCTCTATACTGTCATTTCAGACCCTGTAGGTCACAATGTGACTATGTATTCCAGGATGTGGATGGAGTGTTTTTGCCACATTTTCTTCTAGGCATCAAATCTGCAGACTGACAAATGATGGCAGATGCAGATGTGGGGAAAAAGACTTCAGGTCTTCATCTGCCTCTATAACATTTATCGATCTCGGGCTTGTATCACCAGCCTCAAAACCAGGACAGGTCTACCTTGGCAAGGGACATAGTACTTGATACTCCATTCTTGGTCTCTTCCATGAAGAAGAACAATGGCTTCCTCGCCTCCTGGACTGAAGCCTTTTTTGGTAACTAGAAGCAGCTGAATATGTTCTTTGCTTGATTACCTACATAATCCCTAATTTTAATACCTAGTCTAGGGCCTTTCTTCTGAAGAGCATGAATTGCAATGGAAATAGCATCGAATTAATGCCACTCACATCCTAAAGAAGAAGTTGCATGGTATTACCTCTTAGGCTAATCCTCCTGGCTGCAAATGGGAGGCAGGGGCTAGCACAGATGCTTGCTACCATGCTAACTGGTGGGGACAACCAATATTTGAGTGACAGTAGAAAGCACTGAAGTCCCAGAGAGAAATTGTTCTATGCAGCCTGTTGCAAAGGAGCCATTCGTGCTCTGGGTAACTTGTGACAAAAGGAGACAAAGCATCACTCTCACACCCATGATAAACTCATCAGTAGTGCTGGCAGCTAAACTCCTAAGAAAGCCCAATGATTCCAGTATTCTGCCTCCTGAGAACCAGTCTCATTACTGAGACTCTCTTTCTCCCTCCCATCAGCCTGGCTTTTGGAAGAGATAATAGTGACTTTCTGACCTGAACCAACTGATCTGAGGAAACACAAGGAAAAGTGCAGGAAGACACAAGGTCATAGAATAATAAAGAAAATTCAAGCTCATGAGAATACAGCATACCCCACTAAAATGATGTCTCTAAGAGTCTGAGACACAATGGTAAAAATGAATATATTAACACCACAATATTCTGAAGAAAGGAGTTCAGTGATTCAAGATGATGCTGAAAGGGACAATGGCCAGGTCTCACAATCTTGAGCCCAATTTTATCCACTGCTCTAACTCCAGGGAGCAACTCCTTGTGGGGAGACTGTGAAGCATGTTCAGAGGAACTGGAGCCTGCCTCCTGCCAAGCAAGCTCTTTCCAGTTGGAGAGTCACTGCAGGAGTGGCCACGCGGGGAGACAGTGGGAAAAGTTAGTAGCTGGGGATGTTACTGCAACTTTTCCTGGAATATTAGCACATGGGTTTCCATTAAAAATATATATCAGTACCTTCTAAAAAGACTTAGAGGTTATTTTAGGGGAAGAATAGTTCTGAGAAATCATCCTGACATTAGGTAAAGGAAAATGTTCTTATTTTGGGGTAGATCTGTACCCCAGAAACAAGGCAAGCGTGGTTGTGTATGCTGCAAAGGCAATGAGGTTTGGCTTGTGGCATCTAGTTTAGGGATCTCCTGCTGCTGTGGGTGAAATAGGAACCTCTTATTTTTCTGTTTGCCTTTCCTTACCTGTAGGGAGCCAGTTCATTCTATTCTTTGCTGTTTTGTCACACTGGGCGGGGTGTCCTGGTGCCAAAGAGAGCCCTAGGTCTCAGACCCTGTGATGTCTAGGAGACCCCTGGATGTCACCCTCTGCCAGAGCATTCTCAGAGGTCTGTGAAGCCCTTACATCAGTCAGTCCATGGCAATATCCTTTGTATCATCAGATCTTTGACAAGCAGAAGGAGATTACTCTGGACAAGTTCTCTACACTCCCTGTGGTTGAGTTACAGACATATATTGTGTGGCTTGGATGAATCTGCAAATTCTTCAGCACAGTAGGTACCAAAATTTCATTACCAGGCAATAAATCTCCTAGAGACTGGTAATTCTCATAACTTTCCCTTTTTCTCATGTCAGTTAACCAGATTGTGAAAAGTTGCAATGAAATTTCCCAAATTTATCATTTAATAAATTAATCTCAATAGTTTCTTCTATCTTCTACAGATACCTAGTAAATTATTTTTATACTGTGATTTTCAAAGTGTGTTTCAAATTCCACTGGTCATAAAATCACCTCAGGATTCTTACTAAATATGTAGGTTTCCTGGGACCATATTCCAGATCCATTTATTTAAGATTTGTAGGGTATGAATGAGGAAGATCTACTTTATAAAAGAGCACTATGGTTGATTCTTAAGAAACCTTTGATTTAGGCAAGATTTACCAGGATGGAGGAAAGAATGCCTGCATTTCTTTTCCCCTTCTAGTTTTGCATTACTAGATGAAATATTAATATATTGCTGATTTGAATAGTTGCTCACCTTCTTGCAATTGAAAAGTAACATAGTTAATTTTGCCAAACTGTTTTATAATTCTAAATGCCCTGTCGTTGGCCTCTGTAAGGAATTGAATTGTGTCTCCCCCAAATTCATTTGTTGAACACTGGTGTATATGAGTATAACACTGTACTGTGTATGAGTATGTACTTTTAGGAGGTAATTAAGGTTAAATGAGCACATACGGGTGGGGTACTAATGCAATTGGACTGGTATTCTTTTAGGAAGAGACATGAGACTCTCCGTGAACACAGAAGAGCAGGTAAGAACACAGTGAGGAAGCTTGTAAGCCAGAGAGAGAGCCCTGACTAGAAATCAACCCTGCTGGCACCTTGGTCTTGAACTTCCAGCCTCCTGCCATCCAGTTGGTAGGATTCTGTTGTGACTGCCCAAGCAGACTGACACAGCCCTCTCTCATAGAACTGTCGCGTCAACAGGAATATAGGGCTGGAAGGAACAATGAGTCTCACACTCAGTTTTGGGAACTGACATTTGAGAAGGAGCCGTACAATAGAATTTATATGACTGCCTTCAGAAAAGATGTTCTTAATTTTATCATATAGTAATTGAACTGTACAACATCCTATCAACCGTACTGTGTATGGAGAATGCAGAATATGCAGAGGCATGCTCCTTATTTACTCCCCTGTTTGGTGCCAGGGCAGGGTGTACATACAGTCAATGTCAGTGGGCAGGGAGATTGCCCTGGGGGAAGGGGAAAGCAGAAGAATAAGAACAGATAAAGTTTATGTGCAGAAATGCTTCTCATATGCTTTGTTAACATCTGTAAAGCTATAGACATGAATTTCTTGGGGCATTTAGAAAAATTTTAAATATTTTACATGTTCTGAGACTAGAGTTTCCTTGCCACCAAAAGAAAAAAAAAGTGAAAAAAATTCTTTAGACAATAAGATTATTCTTTTTGGGTTTCTAAGTCAAAAGACCATAGCATTCCAGAACTTGGACTTGGTTTGACATTTTTGGTGGTAAGGCTGACAGGTTCTTCCCAGGACAAGAGACATCCTTTTCCTTGGGACAGAATTTTACTTAGATCACTTCCTGCTAGTGTACTTTGGTCCTTCCTAACTCTAGAGAAATCCTAAGCCTTGAATTTATTTCAATGCATTAAGGGTTGTGTTTATATATTTCAATCTTGCACTGTCTGCTCTCTTTCTTTCTAAGGCGAGTATGAGAAGACGCAAGCAGCATCTAAAGTTTGTGAGAATTCTAGGTGTTGCAAGGTGACTGCCCAGAATTACATATCTTCTCTATGTGACTAAGACTTCTACCCACAGGGGAAAAGTTACTAATTTAGAAAGGTTATCTGCTTTGTGCTTACTTGGCATCTACTAGTAATGCATTCTAAAAAGCTGTAAATTCGCCATATACTTTAGATTAACACCTTGTCCCTTTGAATAGTCAGCTAAATCCTCATTAAAATTTCTGCCACTTTGCACTTAGACCATTGATAGTGGGCTAGAGTCTTCTTTACTATGTTACAGAGATGTCTACCTTTATAACAGAAAGCAAAATTTATTTGTAGAGGTTAATATCGAAATAGAAAATGTTCGGTCCAGAAGCATAAACATTAGAAACGATTTGCTGACCTTTCTCCATATCACACACCTCAAGCCACAGTAAGTTCAGTAACCTAACCTCCTAAGAGTACTCAGAGTCATTACTTGTCAAGAGCTGCAGATATTTTTGTTCTGAGGAAAATCACAAAGAGACTGTATCAAAGGAAAGATGAACCTACACAAGTCATTCTCATGATAAATTTAGCTTTTCCACATCCAGATCTGCCTTGGTGGAGAGTGTAGTGAAGCCCTGAGCTGAATCCCAGCCATGACTGAAGATCTTACGCTTTGCTATGCCCTATTCATTCTCACAAGGAATGTTGTTCAATCACTGTTAAACTGAGAACCTCCACTTTTATAGTTCTGTCCTCTTTTGGCATATTTTTCCTTCTGCTGTGGCGGTTCTTATGAGTTATCATTGTGTTGGCAGTCAAAGAATTCCACCTCATTTCCCTAGGATAATTATTACATAAAACTTGTTGGAATAAACACTCATGTGCCTTTGAGAACATTTAAGTAAATAACTTGAGTAATGAAAAATTTTCTTTAAATAAAAACTTTGCTTAATCAAGTATAAACTACCACTTGAGAAAGACAATATCCAAGTCAACAAAACCACAATAATGACACAAAAAAGAAAACAAACAACATCAATATCTATCACAAGTATTTTTTTTCTGTGTCATACCAAACAACAAGATTTCTAGTGATAGTCACATGTATCATAAAAGATCTAGGAAAATTTTCACTATACATCTGCATGGATTTTCTTTTTATCAAAAAGAATACCCAATTTCTACAGACAGTAGTCTCAGATTTTATTTAGGAACCATAGAATCTATATTTAAAATGCTTGGAGGAGTCTTACAACTCGATAATTAAAATGCAAACTCACTAATAAAGCCATGATTTTAAAAATAGCCAAAGATGAGAGAATTGATAATCAAACCAACACCGAGATTCCCTCCTAACCCCTAAAAGGTGGTTATCAACATGAACTCACAAAACAGGAAGTGCTGGCAAGGTTGTGGGGGGCGAGGAAACCTACATCCTTGGCAGGAATGTAAACTAGTATAACCACCATGAAAATCAGTATGAAGATTCCTCAAAAACTATAAATAAAAATTCTACTTGACCCAGCTATCCCTCATCTGATTATCTTCCAGAAAGAGAAAAAGATGTTATATTATAGTGGTATGTGCACACCCATGCTTACAGCTAAGTCTTGGAGGTAGACTATATGCCCATCAATGATGGATGGACAAATCAATGGATGCAACTCAAGACTATAATGTTAAGTGGAATAAATCATACAGAGAAGTTTAAATCATACACATGGTTTCTCTTATATGAGAAATCCAAAACATAAACAATTGAAAGAGCCAGTTGAAAGGCAGATGATAAAAGAGAGCAATACAGGTTTTGTGGAGAGGGACAGAGGGTATGGGGCTGGGGGAAGATGGGACCTAGTGGAGGGCAAGGGGAAGTAAAAAGGATCAAGATTCAGTGTGTGCATGTACCAGTTCCCTATGATGAAGCTATTTTAGCATGTATCACAAACATAAACTAGTACTAATAAAAAAATGGCCAAAAGATTTATATAGATATCTCTCATATATACATATGTGTGTGTTTAAATAGTCATAAGAATATGAAAAAATGGCCAACTTGATTAGTCAGTAAACAAATGCAAACCACAATGAGATAGCATTTCACAGGATGACTGTAATGCAATAGTTAAGCTTTGGTGAGGTTGTGGAGAAATTAGAACCTGACACACTGCTGGTGGCAAAGCAACACGGTGCAGCTGCTTTGGAAAACCATCTGGCAGTTCCTCAAAGGCTAACCATTTGTTATATGGTAACTGAGTTACCATATGAGCCAGCACTTCCACTCAGGCATGAACCAAGACAAATGAAAACATGTCCACACAAAAATTTATACACAAAAGTTTTTTTTAGTACCAGGGATTGAACTGATGACCTCACACTTACCAGGCAAGTGCTTGAGCCACAGAGCTAAATCCCCAGCTCTACACAGAAGTCTTTAGTAGCATAATTAATAGTAGCACAAAAGAGGAAATAACCAAATTGTCCATCAGCTAATAGATAAACAAAATATGATACATTTGTATAATGGAGTAATATTCAGCCATAAATAGAAATGAAATAGTGCTACATACTGTAACATGGATGTACCCAAAATATACTATGCTGAATGAAAGAAGCAAGTAAAAAAAGGACTATATATTATATTATTTTACTTAAATAAAACAACTGAATCTGGAGACAGACCAGAGATCTATGACTACCTAGGCCTGGAGCTTGGAGAGATGGTGGTGGTGGATTATTAACAGGTATTGAATTTCAAGGGGTGGTTAAGTGGATGACAGAATGATTAAAATGCACTAAAATTGATAGAAGTGACTGCTGCAAAGTTTTTGAACATAACAAACCCATTGCATTTTATACTTTAAATCAGTGAATTGTATAGTATATAAATTATACTCAGAAAGCTGCTCAATATGAACCTACCATGACTTTTCCAACTTTTCTGATTGCTGACACTCATGGACCAAGAAGATGGAATGGGCTGTAGGAGTAGCTGAGGTCTGTAAGTAACTAAGTTCGACAAAACGAATATAATATAAAACATGAGACAATGAACAAGGCAGATAAGCTTCCACAGAAGCATTATCACAGTCAGAACAGCTTTGAGCTCCAGCTGGAAATCCAGCTCTAGAGTGGATATATTGGACAGAATTAGGAGTCCTGACTACCAAGTGAAAAAAAGGCAAATCAGACATGAATAAAACTATTCCTATAAAAACCAAAGCTACCGATTGTTAAACATTCCTATCTCGGCTCAATACCATACTAGATGTTGTACATACATTATTGCAACACTCACAATTGAAGTCCTGATTTTGAGAATTTTATAGGCAGTAAATCTGACAGCAGGTTAAGCAAATTACTCAAGGAGAGACAGTTTATAAGTGGTCGAGGTAGGATTTGAACTCATATCTGTCTAACTTCAGTGTTAATAACGATGCACTAGAACTGTTTAAGTGACTGTATATGTGGTATAATCCGAACCTTTTTTATTTTACCTCTTATTTCATTTCTCTGTTTCTCCCTCTTGTCATTTTGGAGTGAATGCTTGTGAAAACCTTAAGAGAGGGAGATTACTGAAATTGCCACTGACAGTGATGGCAGAGTTGCTATAGTAACCAATCCACCAAATTGGTTTGTGCTACTAGGCACACACTTCTGCCTCTGTAATACACTCATACTGATTGGGATCCCTTGCAGATTCCATGAACTGCTGTTAATAGGAGTGCTGAGGGCCTGGTGTATATCTCACACCATTAATATGTTTCCTTCAAAGTTTCCCTCCCTGACTCACCGATTTTACATTCCCTTTCCCCAGCCCTTCCTTTTGTACAGCATGCTGTGCCTTGGTTGATTTTAAAGTAAGCTCCACATCAGGGCCAAACAGCAGTCTGCTGCTTTGTTCTAAGCAGGATTTGCAAATAAAACTATTTTCTTTCTTGGTGGTAATTGGGCCCTCCCATCCCCAAAATTCCTCACTGAGTGCCAGACTGTGAGCTGACGACCATCCCATTGCCACACCCACATACAAAATAGACCTTTATCTGAGAAACAAATGTGTCTGAGAAGTTACTGTACAGAAAATTGGAAGCCTGCAATAATAATATGCAGTCCGGGGCACATGCACACGCGCGTGCACGCACACACACACACACACACATCTAGCCATATTTTTCAACAATGCCTCTTCATTTCCTAGTACTCTTTCTTCTTGGATATTGATGTTTTCTCTCTTCCTCCTCCTCTCCATTTCACCGGCCTCACCTGTCTTCAGAGGCACCTGAAGGCACATAAGGCAGGGAAGTGAAACCGACTGTAATTCTTCAGTTCACTTCTCTGCAGCCTCCAGTGAGCTCGTCTCCATACGGTGGCCCAGCTGAGCTCTGAGAAGTTCAGAGTCCCATGCGCAGGTGCAATTTAGCAACCAGCTCACAGGCACTCTGGGAGCAAATAAGCCCTGCATGTGAATGTGGGAGGTTCTAGGAGCCAGCAGCCGCAGAGAAGCCTCTGAGTTTGAGTGCATGAGATTAAAAAGAATAACTCTTCTCTATGAAAGAAGGTTTTTATGCCTAAAATGGCCATCATTCTCCCTTGGAAGGATTAAATATAAGTTGCTGAGAGTCATCAGAAATTCTAATTTTCCCAATTCTTGCTAACGCCCTTGGTTTCACCTTTGGATTCTTCAACTTCATTCTTCTTGCTGTATAAGTCTCTGATTTTCTACTGTCACTGAAATCACAAATACGTCCCAGAATTTTCTGGATAGGCAAAAGTGCATTTGAGTAAATTTTGCTTAATGCATTTTTAAAAATTAATAATGCATTAATTTTAAACCACACTCTATATTTAGTTTTTTAAAAAATTATCTTAGGGAATCCTTACCTGAACCCTGAAAAGCAGAACTATAATTTTTTTCAGAACTATAATTATTAACCCATCATACTGATACATGACCCAGGAAAAATGGAGCTTGGACATTCATGTAGGTTTATGGTTTTAAAGGCAGCCATGTTTCCACAGTTGTATTATTTTTCGGTTTAACTAAAAAAGGAAATTCTGAGTTTTCCACTACCAAGGCTCTCTGCAGTGGCTGATCTTCAGCAGGCCTTCAGCTTCCCTTGTGAGTCGGACAGTCCCGCTGCCAAGTCTCTGGCCGTGAACCCCTTTTTCAGTTCCTGGAAGATGCTAAACTCTTTTCTGCCCCGGGGCTTTCGCAGGTGTTCTTCTCACAGCTTTGCCTGCCACAACTGCGCGCCCTGCCTTTCCCCGAGCCAAGCCCCGTTACCTTAGATAGCTCCTCTTTCAAGGTGCGCCTTCCAGTTTCTCTGCAGAGCAGACAAGGCCACAGCCCTCTGTTGTATGGGTGTCTCTACCTACACAGTTCTCTAAAGTGCATATTGCCAGTGTGACTCACTGGTGTAGTTTTTTGTTTTTATTTCTTACTGTTAACTACAGGAAGCTAGCAATGTGTCGATCTTATTTGACTCTGTATCTTGGAACTCAGCATAAGGCTTGCCATTATGTTTGTAATGGCATGTGCCATTACAAACTTGGGGATATTCACAGCATAACTTCCTGTTGGTGGTAATGTGTAATTCACCACCCCAGGTTCCCACTGTGGGTGTGATATTCTCATAGACATGGGTAAGAAGAGCTGCTGGAGGTTGTGAGCACTTTGCTTCTCAGATTTGCTCAAATTCCACTGGGGGTTGACACAGTTTTGCACAGAAGCAGTTATCTCTTTACTTTTATTGTTGGTATGACACACTGTCATCCTTGAACTCTGACATCTCCGAAACTACTGTGTTACCTAGAATAAGAACAAATACTCTCCAAAAAATCTGATTTTGTAATACTTCTGTAATTATTGACCTGAATCTGATTAAGGGAATAAAGTACCACGATTTACCAGGGTTTTTTTTTTTTTTTGTGTGTGTGTGTGTGTGTGTGTGAACATTTGTTCTTAATTCTGAGTGCTGGTTTTTTCATTTTTAATGGAACTTTCTTAATACCTCTGTAAATTATATGAGATTGACTGTGTAGTGATTTAAATATTTCTTAATTTGTATTTGATTAACCAATATTGACCTCCTAATTTCTCATCTCTAGAATTTTCTTAACCATCTTCCTTTATTGCCTGTTCTCTTTTCTAAGAAAATTTACCACTTAATTTTTAATCCCTATACTGTATTTCTTCATGCTTTCCTTATAGCTTTTTTTTATTTTTCACACTTTCTTATGATTTATTTTGTCTTTTCTTCATTACTATAAGCTTCCATAGTACCTTTCTGCTTTACTTCTAATATTGCAAATTCTTCTCTAAGCCTATTTCCATTGATTTCTTTTGTTGATAGACAAACTGCTATTTACAATAAAATGAACATATTTACTCAAGTACATTTTAACCTAATAATCTCTCCTTTGGTAACTTATCCTTTTGCCTGTATGAAAATACTGTTGTTTCCTTTTTAAAAAAAATTACTAGTAATTCATTCATTGTGATATTTACTCAAGTTAATAGAAAAGACATAGAAAATGAATGCATTTTGTGGAATTATAGATGAATAAGAGAGGTATAAATCTTTATGGCCTAACAATTGTTAAAGTGATTTTCTTGAAACAAAATGTAAACAGAATATATTTCTAGTGAGAGTAATCTTATTTTATGTTACTAAAATATATAGCCGTTTCTATAATTCTGGCTTCTACCTGCTATATTTATCATCTGGAAGTATCACCACCATAGAAATTGTCCTATTGACACAGGGACAAAGGTGATACCTTCTACTCTCCAGTGCTCAGTAATCCAGGGAAAATAACTTTTGAGTCCAATGCAAGCTTTGAGGTTGAGTTTTATTTTTATAATTATTTCTCATAGTTAAACTGAAAGATCTTGTATTTATTGGTTTAACTGCATTAGCTCATTCTACTTTTAGCAGTCCAACACCATAGTGACAAATCTTACTATTTAGCCACGTACTCTCAGAACTAACAATTAAATGCGGTAACATACAGGGACAGAATTCTGACTCTGTACTGCATTCTCCTTACTTTTCTTCATTGGTTATGTAGTTGGAAGAGTGAGAAGGTAGGGACTTTTAATCACCTCTATAAAACAAATGCATCGGAGGTATTGATTAGAATTTGCCTTTTTTTTTTTTTTTACAAGCTATGACTACAATCTATCTTCACAATGAGAGGGTTAAGATGTCCAACACAATGCTATTCAGATGAGCTGACTGGACAAATAACTTATCTCCTTGGAACCTTAGTTTTCTAATCCTTGAAAGGTCTGAAGGGTTCTGTAAAACTGTGGACAACATGTCCACATGTCAGGTTCTTGGGGGTGTTCAGTTAGTGATAGCACTATTGCTACTGATAATAGATACATGTGTATATAATCATCTTTAAAACCACACCCACCATTTTTATTCCGTGATAGCTTTGTAGTTCCCACACACTGTGCTAAATGTGTAGGGCCCATCTTAATTATATTTAAGGTCAACAGGAATTCATATTTAACTCACAGTTTTGGATAAGTCAGTCATTGAGTATTTTGGTTCCAAATATTCAGAGAAGTCAACGTAAGTGAGGAGAAATTGACATAAGAGAAGACCTAACGGGAACGTGTGTGTTTCTCCAAGGATATACACTTTAGAGAAGGAAGGGAAAGTCTACAGATAAAACTCAATTCAGTTATTAATTCAGATGTCAGGAATTCTGACAACACTTGCCCTTTGATCAATGTAGTTGGAAATATACAGGATGATATTTAGAAAAATAATGTTTCCATGCTCATTTGTATGCATATTAGTAAGCTGGACACATGCCTGTCAATCTTAGACAGCCATATGCTAAACACACCTGCTGATCTGACTTTGTAGGAGAAATCATTGAAACACCACAAAAACAATATTTAAACCACATTTGAATAGTGGCCATTCTATATTATGTGGGTCTCGATCTAACATATTGAAAAACTGAGCAATTAATTCATTATTTTATTAATTACTGTTTAGCTTCCTGGGATCACTACTAAAATTCTTAACTCTTATTGTACAAATTCAAAATTTTAAGTTGGCTTGGTAAGATCATTTTACTTGAATTATATTCAAATGGGAGGAAAAAAAATAAATGCAATTTTTTCTATGGAATGAGGTCAAAGTTTTTGTGTTTCACTGCTTTAACCCACATTCCCAGAATGGATTGGCAAACTATGACCCACCAAATAAATCCTGCCTAATTCACCTATTTTCAAATAGCTGGAAAACCAAGAATGGTTTTTAGATGGTTGAAAATTATCAAAAGAAGAATAGTTTTCATGACATATGTAAGGTACATGAAATCTCAGTCCCTTAAATGAGCGTTGATTATATCACACTCATGCTTATTCCTCAATGCACTGGCTGTGGGTGTTTTTATACCTGAAGTAGAGTGGAATAGTTTCAACCGAGACCTTCTAACCACAATGCTAAATGAATCACTATTTGTCATTTTATAGAAAAAAATTTGCTAAGCCCTGGAACAACACATGTTCTTAAATTCTTTTAAAGTCAGGTACATTGTTATTTGACCCTCATAGCTTTTTTTCCTGAAAGGAAGTCCACATGTAACACTAAGGTCAATCACCAGGTAGCCAGCAAAGATGGAGTCATAGCAAAAGCAGCATACTGTATATAAGAACACACTCAGTGCCCTGCTGCCTGGGCTCAGCCGAGCAATCATGGGCACCACAGTGCTTCACTTCTCTGTGCAGCTGTCATTTTGTTTCATTTGAAAAAGGAGGCTAAGGTTATTCCTTAGGGCAGTTATGAAAATTTAAAAAAAATGTCATAAAGTGCCTAAGACTATCATCTGGTACACAGTAGTTGTTGCAAATAGGTGACACATTTTTTACTGTGGTTTCTTACAAAACTCAGACACTTAGAAATTAGCTAAGTTAATGAGTAAACCTCAATGTGTTCATAAATAGGGAAAAAACAAATGAAATGAGATTTTAAAATGTTCGCTTTTGTCAGTAAATTGTCTATGCCAATAAAGTGCATTAATATCTACGCTAATTGCCTTTTGATTGTAAGATATAGCTATTTGGCTCCCATACCTATGATATAATTTAGTAATCAATGATCCTGTCTCAGATAATAAACAAATTGTGTTCTGAATGGTTGAGTAATTTCTGATACAAAGTCTAACTACCTAGCAACATATAATCTGAGGGTATCACATTGATATAAAGGGAAGTAACAATTAAGAGAATGCATGGATACAAAATTAGTTTGCTTTGTTAAGGTTATTATTCAGTTCTTAGGAAGACAACCAACACAAAATACTGTCCTACATTTAAAGAGACAGTCTAAGCACCAAAGAAAGGAAAGCATTAAGAAATGTGATGGCTCCTTAATCATCACAAAACATTTTAGCAAATAGATGAGTGCACATGATTATAAATGGATTTTAACATTAATTTGTGTAAAAATTTAAAATACGATGTTTTTGTAGAAAATGAAATTTTCATATGGTAGCTTGTTATCTGCAAAATGTAATTTCTTTAAACTACACTTCAGTATACAATTCTATAGAGAACTGAATAGCTGGTGTTTAAATGTTTTTAAAAAATCATTTTCACGAATCTTTTCCTGCTACAGGTGTTTTCCCAGAGAAAGTTCAGTGGATTTTTGTTTTGTGCACTACTACCATAGATTTAATAATGTGTTGGTGAAGTGCATCCCTTAATCTTTCCTATTTCATGATGTTAATTCATTTAACTTTTAGTAAGCATTTAACTGCCACATTATGTGTGACGTACAGTGAAAAATGTAAAAAAGAAGTTAATTATTCCTCTACAGTTTGAGGTAGTTGGATCAATTATTAAATTATGCATTGAAATTTACATATAGATATAAAAGAAACTTTTTATGTTACTTAATCTAAATTAGATTACTAAGTCTTATACAGTAAATTACTAACTTGCAAGTCTATGTTCTAAGACTATAGTTCATACTACAGATCTCCAGTTAGTTACTTTTTAATACATTAAGCATTACATATCAAATTACCTTATTAAATTACAATTTTATGCTTTAGAAGACTTCAATATTGAGTTTTATAGAAACTTTTAAAAAATTAACGTATTTCCTCTTCAAAGTGTGAGTTTTATGCTTCTTATAACAAAAATAAAATAATCAAGAAATGACTTCAAAATACATTAATTTTGCCTACCTAAGTCCTGTAATCCTTTTTAAAAGTTAAAAAAATTAATTTACAGGTGAAATTGTCTATCTATCTATCTATCTATCTATAAATGGACATATTGGGGGTACAGTAAAATATTTTGCTATACATGTATGTTATAAAATGATTAAATCAAGATAATTAATATATCAGTCATCTCACCTACACACCAGTTTTTGTCTTTGGTGGTGATAATGTTTAAAATCTAACCTTTTGATCATTTTGGAATACATTATTACTATTATCACTGTGCTGTGTAATTGATCAATAAAACTTACTCCTTCTAACTGAAACTCTTTAACCACTGTCAAGTCTTGCATCGTTAAGTTGCTTATGTATGTATTTGAATACAAAAACAAGTCTCTTATTTCATTTATTGTCCTAATTTTGTTAAAATATAATATGAATATGAGTAGAAATTAAGTAGCTAGAGCAAGATTTCAATTGATTCAAATATTTCCACAAAAATTTTATATTGGGGATGCTTTATTTTTCCAGAAAATAAAACTCTAGAGTGACAATAATTTTCATAATCATATTTAATTTACTATTATTGTACCAGTAGTTTTACTCTATAGATACTGTATATTCTTAAACAAGTAGATTCTTTGAAGTTATTTGCTTATATTTGTACTGACACTAACAGACTGGTCAATTTTAGTTTCCAGTCTCCCTCTCTGAATTTGAGGAATGCTTGCATATTCACACTTTTAAAACTACAGGCATACAAAAAGTAATAAATATAATGTCCATTCATTCAATTGTCTTCAGCTAAAGTGATGTAATCTCAAAAACAATAGGTTACTACATTTATTCTCCTGTTAAACTCATGTAAAGCTGAGAAAACATTTTTATATTATTTTTATGTTATGCTGATGCTATAATAAATGGGTTCATTTAATGCTATTGATTTACAACTTGCTGTATTTTTTCTACATTAAAGTTAAGATCTGGATGGTTAGTTTTGCATTCTTCCTGTGAATTAAAATTAGAATAATTTGATTAGCCCTTAAGATTTGAAATGTTACAGTTCTTAATAATGTAACAAAATCTAAATTATATTAACTTTGAAATTAACAATAGGTTCACATGAACTATTTTATTTTCTGTATCTTCTTCTTTTAAAGGAAAATGCAGTTTTCTTCCTACCACAGAAGTATCAGATTCCTGCAGCATCCATGACACTTGTAAGCATTTAGTGGTCAGACACCACTACATATCCTTCAAATGATGCGGGCCAGTGAAGCTGGAAGGTGTCGTCATGGAGCCAGGGAGCCTGGTATCTCAGCCATCCACCAGGACAGAGCCAGCAGGCCCCAGCTGGTGTGCTTGAATCCAGAGGAAGACAGGAAACAGATTTTGTATTTTGAAAGTCTACTTTCTCAGCACTGGATCCCAGGACACACTTACAGATAAAAGCAGATTGAGGGCTCCAGAAATTATCTATTGTGTTATATTTATAAAGCTCATCTGCCCAAATTACTCTTAGAAGAAGTCAAGTCTTAATTTTATTCTCTCTGGGTTTCTGAATTTACATTTTCTTTTTTAAAAGAATACACAAAACCTGTCTGTCCAGGATTGTAACTGTAGTCTGAGTCCTTGGATGATAGATGTGTGACAGACTAAATGCCTATATTTGTAGGTGCTTTAAAAGTGATAAAAATTAAAACAACAGAATGTTAATCACCAATGCCCACTGGTGGGTAATGATAGCCCATCACACGGAGCTTGTCATTCTGATCTTTGGGTAGACTGAGAAACTTAACAAATGAACACAATTTTCATGCCTTGTTCTCAACTTGGGCTCCTGTGCTCAGGGTTCAAGTACAAGTGCACCTGGGATTCCAAATCCTGCTAGTATCTTACCATCATCTTCTGACACCACAAAACATTAGTTCCCTCACACAGATATTAGAAAAATGAACTTGTGAGGTTTCTTATAAGTTCAAGATTCTTTATACCTCCTGCTGACATCATGCTGCCTCAACTATAGATAGTATCTTCCATTCTGCAAAACTTCAGTTACATAGGTCTGTAGAAACATCATAAAAAAAATCCTGTGACATTCCCATTTAATGCCTTTTAAGACAGCACCAAGTAGATTTAGGCACCAGCCTGCATAAAAACATGCCATGACAAATTTGAAATCATCTACTTTCCTAATGTACCACTTGGGTAGTTGAGGCCGGAGTAGCCTAACATCTGGAATCCCGGTGCTTTACCATGAGGAACTGAGAAGATACTGCTTCTTTTTTCTAAAAAGTGAAAGAAGCCTTTTGCTAGGGCTCACTAAAAAGGATTTTAAAATGGGAGCCTATAAAACACAACTGTCAATTCTTACAGTCTTTTCATCACAGCAGCATTTTAAAAAGGTACCTTTCTCCCTTTGGACATGAAATTCTGTTTGCCACATAGTCTAAATAGCAACACGGGCACCAACAACTCTCTTAACTCCTTTGTGACTTGGAGACAAGCTCCCAGCCCAACAGGAGGACCCCCCCAACTCCTCTTTGACACGGAAATGAATGGGAAGATTCACCCCACCACCCTGAAACCTTTTGCTCTGCTCCCCCTTAAAAAGTGAAAAGGAAAGGTTCTCTGCAAGATGGGAAAGTTTGTGTGGCCACAGTATGCCAGCATTTCCAATCCCAATCCTGGAGTGCCAACCTCCAAAGGGAGCTGGCCTCAATCAGGACAACAAAACAAAACAAACACACAACCAACCCAACTGGAGTGTGGGCCTGAGTAGGAAAGCTCTCCTCTGCCAGCATCCCCTGGGCACTTCTACTGGCCCAAGGCAGGAAAGAGGAAGGGTAGGGTCTTATTGCGGAATCCTGTTCTTGAAGCAAGCCCACCTTGAGACTGGGAAGGAGGGCCAGGCCAGAAAGGCTTCCAAAGCTGCACTTCTCAGGTCTCTGGCCTTTGGCCCCACCTGCCTGTCAGTTTCAGTCTGAGCCCGCAGCTCCGGGCCGGTGGAGAAGCCGGGCTTACCCTTGCTCTGGGACGCTGTTAGACCAGCTCCCTACTGACCTGTCAGGCACTCTGAAATCAACTTTTCTCCACGTCGTCTGAACGGTTGGTGGTGGTTTCCAGCCTGTGGGAGCCCAGCCCAACCTTCCGGCAGCTCCTCTCTGCCCCTCCCCCTCCCTCCGGCCTCGGTCTACCCCCCACCCGCCCTCCTCTGTTGTCTCCTACCTGCTGGCCAGGCTCTGCCTGCAGTGCTGCCTGAAGGGCATCAGGTGGTAGTTCATGGCGTCCAGCAGCAGCTTCTGGCAAACAGGGTCTGTGCGCATGAAATCCACGGACTGGACCCGCTCCACCAGCTCTGGGGCCGGGATGAGCGCGAAGCGGAGGCGCTTCATGAGGTCGGGCGCGTACTGCATGCGGGTCTCGCGGTCGTGCTCCAGCCACAGCACGGACATCTGGAAGAGCGCCAGCTCCGACTCCACCGGGGGCGGCAGCGAGTCCAGCAGGGCGCGCATCTCCTCGAAGTTGAGGAGCAGCACATCCTCCACCAGGTACTTGTTGGCCAGCTTCTTGGTCTCCTCCAGGCCGTGCAGCGCGGCGATCTTGCACACCTGCTTGTAGTTCTGCACCGAGATCTGGTCGTTGAGGAACTGCACGCAGAGCTTGGTGACCTGGGGGATGTGCAGGATCTTGCTCACCGACAGCACCTCCTCCACCGTGTCCAGGGAGAGGGTCACGTTGGCCGTGTAGAGGTACTCCAGCACCAGGCGCAGCCCGATGGACGAGCAGCCCTGCAGCACCAGGTTGTTGATGGCCCGGGGACTGGTCAGCAGCTTGTCGTCGGGGGAGGAGGAAGGCGTCCCGGGCTCCTCCTGTGGCGGCGGCGGCGGCTGCTGGGTCGACTGCGGCTGCGACGCGGGCTGCTGTTGGTCCTTGGGGGCCCCCAGGCCGTCCTGGCCGCCGACCCCTCCCCCGAGAGGGGGGTGGCTGGAGAAGAGCGATCGGAAGTACTGCGAGCAGGAGGCCAGCACGGCCTTGTGGCAGTGGAACTGCTGGCCCTGAGCCGTCAGGGTCACGTCGCAGAACAGCTGCTTCCTCCACAGCAGGTTGAGGCCGTGCAGCAGGTTGTCGCTGTGGCTGGGGTCGAAGGTGGAGGTCCTGTCCCCGGATCTGGACATGGCGAGCAGACTCGGCGCACCTGGCTTTAAACCCTCCTCCGACCTGGCAGACAGGGCTGGGGGGTGGGAGGGGGAGGAGGTGGCGGAGGGGTGGGGTGCGGTCGGTGTGGGGAAGGTGTGAAGGGGAGGGGGAGGGCAAAGAACAACAGTCACGGCTCGGCTCGGCCCCCTCCCGGCGCTCTGGGGACCCCGACCCTAAAGCATCCGCGGTCTGGGGTCCGGCGCGCGTCTGCTGCTCGCTCCCTCCCACACACTCGTCCCTCACTTTCCCGAGACCGCCCCGGCTCGGCTCTGGGCGGCGACGATGGCCAAGTTGCAGCTGAGGCCGAGGACACCTCGAGAGCTCTTGTCCATGCCGGGCCAGAGGAAGGGAAAGGCCGGGAGTCGGGGACTCGGGCGCCCGCGAGCGCAGAGGCGACCGACGGCGGTTCGGGCTCAACTCTCGCTGGAAGCTGTGCGTTTCGTAGTTGGCCCAGGTCTTTTTTTGGGGGGGGGTGACTGGTAGGAAAACGGGCCAGAGCGGGGCGCGGGTGGGGGATTCTTTGCTCTCCAGAGGCCGGAACCCCTCGGGTTATCCGCGCTGCCCCGGAGACTCCCGGGCTAACAGTCGGGGTGGAGATAAAGCCCTTTCTTCTCCGGGAAAGTGCAGCGGAGCGCGGTGAGGCCGGCGCGGCGGCCGGGCGGAGGCGGGAGCTGTCCTTATCAATTCCCGCTCGCCTCCCTCCGCGCCGCTGCCCGCTCCCCTGCCCCGCGAACTCCGGCTCCCCGTCACTGCTCAGTTTCGCTCATTTTCCGGAGACGCCTTTACGCCTGGCAGCAGCGTCCCCCCCACTCGGTCGCCCCGGGTCCCCGCGTCTCCCGCTGCGCCGAGCGCGGAAGTTCTGACCCCGTGCCCCCGGGGTGCAGCGGGGCGGCCCCGAGGAGCAGGGGGCGAGCGGGGCCACTCGGGTGGGGGCAGCGCCGGAGCCGCGAGGCCGGGGGCCCGGCGTGCTCGGTTCTCCCTCCCGGGCGGCGGCGCCGTCGCTAACTCCGGGAACTGCGGGAAGTTCAAGTTTGGAGGCAGGTGCGGGGCGGGGGGCTCCCGACGGGCCGGGTGCAGCGCCCCGCGCAGGGGCGGCGGCCGCAGCTCCCCTCGGGGCGCCGGGTCCGGCTCCCCAGAGTCCACCCCGCCCCCGCCCCCGGCCGGGGAACTACTTCTGCGAAGTCTGAGCCGCCCGCACGGGGTGGGGGGGGCGAGGCCACGTCGACCCGCCGGGTCCGTAACCTGTAATTGCACCTTCCAGGACGCAGCGGGGAGGGACCCTCGGCCGCGCCCCGCCGGCCCGCCCGGGGGAGCCGCCGCCCGGCCCAGGGACCCCGCCGGACCTGCGCCTTCCTTCCTCCCTCCGCGGCTCGCTCTGCCCTGCTGGCCGCCGGCCCCGGACCGCCGGCTTCCATGTCCGCCGACCCGGCTCCGCTCCGCTCGCTTCGCCATCCCGCGCCAGGTGGACGCAGCCTCCCTCGCGCTCCCTCCCGCGGCGGCGCCCCCCTCCCCGCCCCCCAAGTCGGGCTCGCCGGGAACCTCTGAGTCTCCCTGGAGGTGGCCCTGGTCGTACCTCCCTCGCGCTCTTCCCGCTTCGTTGTCCCCCCCCCGCCCCCCAGTCTTCCAATTCTCCTTCCTTCTTGTTCTCCTGCTTTGCCTCCCCCCTCGTCTG
>PVJX010000350.1:32500-175000 GCA_004027295.1 Dolichotis patagonum | reverse complement strand
GCCAGAGATTCATGTGCATTTTGGTAGAGGACGTGTTCTCCAGACTTATCTCATGATGTATTATGCCCTTACATTTATAGCTCTGCATTTCAGTTGTCAATGGGGGCTGGAGGTGGCCAAGAAAGGGGGAAAAGAAAGCAGAAAAAGAAAGGCATGCCCTTGACTAAAACAAACATGAAAGAAAGCTGGACACGAGTTACATTAGGTTTTGTTTGCTATTAAATATGTTACTATGATTCATTCTAATTTACAAGTGCTTTGATTAGTGAGCTTCTTGAAATATACATCAACTTACCCCCAAAAGGCTGTCTTTTTACCTTCCCCTTTGATTTGTGAGAGATGGAAAGACACCTGCATAAAGGGGGGGGGGAGGCTTGAAACTTCTGAGGTTCAGAAATGGGGATTTCCCTGTCTACAATCATAAGCATCACAAGTATATGGAATACTCATTTTCAAGTAAGTAAGGAAGGATCAAACCGAAGGATTTACCCCCTCACAAAGGCCCTTTTCTGTCAAGGTCCCAGGTTATCAAAGAATAAGATTTCCTTGCTCATATGCTGTTGACGTGCATATTCATGTTTATAACAGAAAAACCTCAATATGTAGTAAAATAAGAGAAAACATTTTGTTGTGCTTTTGTTTAGAGCAGGAGGAAGAAAGGTTATCCAAATCTCCTGGTCCTATTATTTGCTTTTATTTTTACTTTTTTGAATTGCCTTACGGGGTTTTGAACAGCAAGACCATGACTGTAAGATAATGTTTTGGGGGGGTTCTGGGTCACTAGCAATTAAAGCTATCAAGTAAGAATGGGGAGTGCCACCAAATTCTTACACATATAAAGTGGTATTTTTACATTATGCTTTTCATGTTGATCTTTTATGAACTTCCAGTTAAGTACTTAGAACTAAATCCAAAGGTTAATACTGTAGTCGTGATCACTTAAGTTACTGTTATCTTCCCATTTTATCATAAAAGAGTTAAACTATTTTGTAGACCTCAAAGTATTTCAGTTTTTAATTTCTCTTTTTACTGATAGAATATACTGGTCACTAATTGCTAGATTACTAGACTATTCCTTCTTCCCACTATAAAAGCCATATTTCCAAAATTTCAATCACCCTAATTTTAATGTTTATTTAGCAAGTAGGTGGAAAGGGAATGGAGTAGGGTTAGGGGCTTGCAATTCTAAAACAGATGTAGAAATGAAGTAAATTTGTCTATTTTCTTTTTCATTTTAAAGTGAACCTACTTGATAAGTAACCCTACTTGTTAAGTTATACCACTTAACATTTCAGGGAAAGAAACTATAATTATGATTATCTTGTAGCAATTAAAAAATAATATCAATAATAAAACAATTCCTTCACAATCTGTGCATAAACTAGCATTATACATCATGTAAATCTCACACCTCCAGTATCTTGCACTGACTTCTACAGAAATTATTGCAGAACTCACAAAGGCTACGACACTATTTACTATAAATCCTGTTATGAAAGATTCAATTTGCAGCAATCAGATGCTAGCTACTAAGCGATTGTAAGTATTTGATTTTTATCTTACTTCACTGTTCAACATACAGAAATTGCATCTGTGTGTTTGATCTGTCCTGCTGAGCACTATCAGCAGTTTGCATCTCTGCCACTATTGTTTTTAAAATGGCAGGAAGGACATGACTAGTCAAGAGCACTCAGCAGGATGGATTTCACATGGCAGAAGAGAAGCCAGAATTGTCTTTGAGAAAAAAAAAATATATATATATACACACACACACACACACACACACAATCATGATGTAGTCATCTAATTCAAGCAGTCTTCATACTTTGACAGAATTATCAAAATTATTCATCAGTGACTCTGCATTTAAACTATGTATGGTGGAACGATTCTGCAGCTATCACCACCCAGCAGTCCAGTAGAGCTGCCATGAGCGCAGATCGAGCTGGTCAGCCTTCAAGGTGGCAGAGATCCAGGCATATCAATGGCTCCAGGTGCTCCTGACCCTCAACTGGACTGGATGAACTGAAGATTATCTTTAGAGCAGTTCTAGATGTGTTTTGTGGCTTACCATGAAGGGGCAGCCACACTGAAACTTTATTTTCCTCACTCTTGACTTTTCTGATTCAGATTTGTGAGTCATCACGGAATTATATAAACGTCGGAGCCTGACCTCCCCTGCATTTCTTTTTCTTAGTAAATGTTACTTACACGTGGCCTAACCTTTAAGATTGCTGTCATTGAGGAATGGTTAGATAAAGGGATCATTCCTTTCTACAGATGGAATAAAATTGAGTGACAAAAGATCACGTAGCTTTCTCCATGTCAGAGACTGGCAAAATCCAGATACAATTTAAAAGCTTCTAGTTTTTTTGTTTTGCTTTGAATCTTGGATAAATGTGACCAGAGATATCACATAGTTATCAGCATCAAGCTTATTAAAGAGCAAAACTTGAAACAACAATGAAAGACCAGAAATGTCTCTATTGGCTAACAGTCGAAAGCAAATGGTTTATTGTTGCTGCGTGGTCAACTCCAAAGTCTTGGCCTTGACCTCAGAGCATTTCAGGGTCCTAGGATGCAGGTTGCTTTGTTCGCTGGTATCTGGATATGCCCCCTTGTATGTGACAGCAGCTGTGCGAATCTTGCGTTTTTATGAGAGGTCTTGGTTCTCCACCCACAGAAACCTCATCTGTCTCTCAAGATTAAACTCATATTTCCTTCTACTGTGAAACTTGGTAGGCAACTTTAAAAAGGATAATAGCTGCTTTTGCCTACTGAACCCATTATCTTGCATGGTGGGCCCTATTTTAAGACCTTCAGAAGTTTTCTTAATTTGCTGACCAATCCCGTGGGAAGGAATGATTAATGGCACAAATGGCCATACCTCTCCACCCTCCAGGTAGTTCTGATTTTTCCTGTTTAAAATGGAATCTACTGTTGAAGTGGGAACTGTCCCTGTAAATTGCTTAGACCATAGAACATGCCAGAAGTGTCTTTGTGCCAATTTTGAGTCTAAAGTACAAGAAGCCTCATTTTCTTTAATTCTCCAAGTTCAACTTTTTTGGAATACTACTGCCAGCTGCCATGTGAAAAAGTCCATGCAAGCTTGGTGAGGATAAGATGCCACACAGACCAGGAATTCTCCAGCTCACCTGGGAACTGAACTCAGATGTCCGAATGAGCCAGGCTGAGACAGGAGACCCAACATATATCATATTGCTTACTCATGAAGTCCTGAGATAAATAAATGGCTCTAGTTTTGTATTAGTAGTTTTTTGGGGGGGAGGTGGTTATTAAAATTAATTGAAAAAGAAAGTTACTATTATAATTTTACTGATGGGCAAATGTAACCCCAAAGGTCCTCAGGGTGTTAAATTTCTATAAATGTGTACAAACTTCCCAGAACCATGTCAGACACATAGTGAATGTTACGTGAATGATTGTTAGGAAAAAATAAACAGACATAGAGATGGAATTCTCTTTTCGGTTTTCCCTTTGTTTCTTCTTCTCTGAAGACAATGCTAAATGCTCAACCATTGCTAGATAAATGAAATTATAAAATCTATTTCCTTTGGGGTTGCAGTAATTTATAATGCTGTTACAAGGCAACTAATTGCTTAAACAAAAATACCACTATTTTTGACCTTGCTTTTTAGATGTTGTGTTTCATTTAGTTTACCTATAATTTTGAAGACAATCACAGTGATGTTTCATGTATATATCTTAAGTACTGATTTTTTTTAAAAAAATAAGGATGTTTATTATTAGTGATAGGTTGGACTCTGAAAAGCAGATTTTTTTTTTGGTCAATTTGCCTTATGATAATGATTTGGATGAAAGAGATGTTGTACGTTGACTTCTATCTCTGATGTTACTTGTGACTCTAGAAGAGTCTCTAGATTTTCTTTTTCAAGTCCCGGCTTTGTTGTATTTGGAGAGAGGCAGTATTCCTTCATTTTACTACTGTACAGGGTGCATTGAGGAGAAGTGACTAGAATAAATGTTCCCTAAAGTACAGTTGAGAACTTTCCTAGTGACTTGAGGAATATGTTGAACGTTTAGGCAGTAGAGGAAGGGAGAATGTATTCTTCTCTTTTTGAAAATTTCCCAAAGGCTTGGGGACAGAAGTATTTACCTAGTTATCTTTGTGGAAGTAGTTGAACGGAAACAACAAAAGTGTGAAAATATTTTGTGTATATTGACAGGCATTATATTATGTATATTCAGAAATTATTTTATATGCACCCAAAGTTTTTGCTTTTAAATAAAACTTTATGGGAGGTTATTTGTTCCACTCTAGAAATGCTATATTCTGAATGCTGATTGAAGAAAGTCATGGAACGCTTTCCCTATAAACAAGACAATGCATTTTTATCACAAAGAATTTTCATCTACATTTGCAAATTATTCTAATCATCTTTCCAACTCAATTTTTCATTTTTTTTCTCTTGCTAATTCTTAAAAATGAAGATAAGGGGCCAGAGATACAGCTCAGTGGTGCAGCACCTGCCTGGCAATCACAAGGCCCTAAATTTGATTCCCAGTACTAACAACAACAAACCCCCCCCAAAAAACCTTTAAGTACTACTGTGTTTTTAGTAGTTCATAGAAAGCAATGATCTAAGTTTCTTAGCCCAAACTTACATAGTTAATAGTCAAATATTGTATTATTACAAGAATTTAACACCTTGATTGAGATTCTAGATTCCATTCCATGTGATTTGTTTATACCTGGAGGTGTTTATTTATTGCCACTCTTAGCTTCTGTGGAATGAGTACACAGTTCTTCAACTTCTCATTTTAAGAATAATCTCTCTGCTGTGTTCTCCTGTTCTTTTTCACTGCCTCCTTGTTATTCTTCCATCCCACCCTACTACACTCTATCCTATGACTACTGTTTTATAATACAATATTTCAGTAACATTGTTTTAATTCTGAGTGAATGCTGTCACATTGTCTGTTGGGGTAAAATCCAAGAGTTGATGGGTTTAAGTAACAAAGAAGTCTGTTGGTGACTTCATTTTCTTTCTTTTCTATTTTAAAGCAACTCACCAGCTAAAGGACATGTTTTCACAAAATCCAATAGTAGCATGTAGCCATGGCTAATAAACATGACAAATCTGACTTGGAATCTTTTCATTTTGTTATTATATCTTCTATGGCTCAACAACAGAGTAAAGTGTGAGTCAGGATGTGGACGGATTCAAATTCTTAAGACTTCAAATTCTATCTGTGAAAGTATCTGGTCCTGTTTTAAGTGGACTCATTTCCTTTGTTTTCTAACTGCAGTGAAAGGGAAGCCAATGTTTCGAGAAACAACATGAAAAACACTTTTATTGTGTCAGATGCAGATCTTCAGAGTTCTCATCTTTAAAGATACATTTCCAATTCTGTCTTCAAAAACCCTAAATGTGTGCATTGTTGACATAAAATTCTATAGCATATCTAAAGTGGGTGAAATTTGCCCATTTAACCCATGTGTGCTTTAGATGTGTTGTGGTATGGGAACTCAAGTATAATGATTTCAGTTTTTATTCACAGTATTTAGTTCAGGAGATAAAATTATATACATGTGTGCATTTATTGCTATTTTTGTTCCCCAAAGTTAGTATTTCTCACCATGGTTAACTGTATTTAGGTCTCATTTATTTTTTTTAATATAAAATTTTAATTCCTTTTCTAAGTTGCATAGAGTTTTAAAAATATACTTAAATATTTTAGAACAGATTTAGATTTATAGGACAATAGAAAAACAATACAGTCAGTTTTCATGCACTTGGTGCCTTAACATCTTCCATTACATGGTACAGTGTAATTAATGAACAACGCTGATATATTGCTATTAGCTAAAATCCATAGATTATGAGGATGTCCTGCAATTTTATGTGCTGCTTTTGTTTTATGTTCCAAGGCCCCACCAGTAGGCCACATTACATTTAGCTTTCATATTTCCTTAGGTCCCTTTTGGTTGTACAGTTTCACAATTTCCCTTGTTTTTGAGGAGCTTGATGATTTTGAGGCGCATGGGTCAGGTAATTTGTAGAATGTCTCTCAACTTGGACTTGTCTGATGTTTCTGCATCACGAAACTGCGGTTATGAGTTTCTGTGAGGAGGAGCACAGTGGTAAGTTCCACTTGTGCTACATAATATCAGGGTTTGTGTGATTGATATGAATTGTCCCCGTTGATGTTAACCTTGATCACACTTACTTGATGCAGTATTTGTCAGGTTTATCCATGGTAAAGGTATTCTCCACTTTTATTCTTACTATGTATTTCTTGAAAAGAAATGTGTAAGACCTACCATTCAGGAGTAAAGAGTCATACCCCGCTCCTTGAAGGGGGGATCTATATAAGATATCTGGAACTCATCTGAAAAAGAAATTTATTGAGTCTCTCCCATTTATTTATATATTTAATCATTTATTTATATCAATATAGACCCATAGACTTTGGATTATAATCCAAAACTACTTTATATTTCTCCTCAAACTATTCCAGCCTTGGTCACTGGGAGATTTTTTAGTTGACTCCATTAATCATCTTTGGTCCTCCCTCCCTCCTTTTGTCTACCTTTCTCCCCTCCCCTCTCTCTTCCCTCCTCTATCTCTCCTTCCTTACTTTTTTACACAGCAAGCTTTTGCAGGCCCATTTTTTAATATTTTATATCCCAGTCTTAGAATTAAGCATCTCTTCAAGGAACACTGCTTCATTTTATTGGAGAATTGTATTAGAAATGAAGATCTGGGCATTGCATGCGCTTATTGTTTATGGGATGATGTTTCTTTTAGAATCTCTGAGCTGAAAGCACAAGGAAATATGTGTGTGCTCTTACTCTACATGTACGCTTACCTGTATGTGTGAACAACATCTACATCTATATTAAGCTAAAGATGAATTCACGTTCATGCTTTCAATTCTAATGCATTACCAGCCAACTTTGTTTTAACTTCATAGACTTATATGCTGAAAAACTGAGGACAAGGAACAGCATGCATATTTGGGGCTGATGAGACCATAGATTATGGGGTGAGATCTAATGGGATATAAGCAAGTACTCTAATGGAGAAGTAAACTATATTCTTTAGTAATAATTTTCAACTTTACTATTTATTAGGGTTACACTTAAAACAATTTTAAGGTTACATTTAGAAAATGAATACTTTGCAATTGAAGTCCATTAGCTTCAATAAGATAGTAAAACAGAGAGGTCAGGATCTTGTAAAAAAACTTCGTCATTGTGCAATTGCAGACTATAAAGTCAAATTTCAGGGAAAAAATAAAGTCAAATTTCAGGGAAAAAATAATAATAGCCTGTGTTAGAAAGTTAATTAGTTAATATTAGGTTATTTTCCTGGATTTTGCAGTGTTTGGGGCAATGTTAGCTTCAAACTTTTTTTTTTTTTTAATTTAAGCATCAGAGAATTGTGTCTGCCCGCCTGTCCACAATTGCTTCTTTCAGAATCCTACCAGGTCTGTAACAAGTTGTTGTGGAAATAGATGGATTTCTCAGATGCACAAAGATGTAGGACTGAATACAGATTTTTCTTTTGCATTCTTTGTAGTTCAGAAAACTTCTCCTGTGAAATGAGGACTTGAAGCTGGGAGAGTCATGCTTTTAGAGTCCTCCTCCTAGAGGCCCTGGGCTTTTAGTCTCCTTCTATTTGTACAGCTACCTCCTTTATTAGCCTAAATCAATCTTGTGGCTTCCAAGGGCCCAGCTTCCTACTTGGAGCCACTAAGGCAGGTAGTGTATCACTACTGGAGACTGAAGACTTGGATTTACTTCTTCTAGTTGTGCTGATTTAGAAATGGGTTCCTTTATGGCTAACATTTCATGTTACATGCAAAATACTTCCCATGCTCATTATGTTGTGTCTTAGGACACATGCTTTGAGGTGTAAGCAGTAGAAGAAATAATGCATGTAGGAAATTTAATCAGTTAGGTACTCTCACTCATCAGACCCATCAATATGGGTCTGAAATCTGTAGAAACCCAAACATTCCCCCAGTATCTTAATTCCCAACACATTTTTCTCAAAATCATGCAGATTTATGATGGAAACCAACCCCCAATTGCTTTATTCTAATTGTCATATGTTGTCTACACTCAGAATAAGAGTGCTTTTTGCTCAGAGAAGGAACGATATTATTTTGTCTCGTGGTTTCATAGGTTTCAGACCACTGTCTCCATTGTTTTGGCCTGCAGTGAGAAGAACCACACGGTGGGGTGTGTGGCAGAGGGAAGCTGCTTACCTTATGGCAACCAGGAGGGAGGGAGGGGTGGAGAGAAGAAAAGAGAAGAGAGAGACCCCTCAGGATACAGTACGGTCCCCGAGGGTACATCCGTGACCTACTCCTTCTACTCGGCCTCACCTCACAAGTCTATTAGCTCCCAGAAATGCCATCAAATTATGATTCCCTCCATGGATGGATCCACTAATGAAGTTAGAGCCCTGTGAGGGTGGATCTTGACTGCTAAGTAAATTTTCTAATAAAAATCAATTTATCAAACTGTTTTAAAATTACCAAATTATTTGGAAAGTCATATATCATAATCAAAACACTTGAACACCAGTGGAAGTGGTCAAGTTTTGTGTCTTGGTGTTCACATGGTAATTCTATTTGCTCATCTGTATGTAAATATGTGTATACATAATGTGTGCATGTACACACAAAAGTACATGTTTACATAATTCTTATTTATGTGCATGTACATATGTATATGTGTGTATATATAATTACTGTATACATACAATTTGTAAAACTTATGAATTACCTTGGAGGGTATCATCAGTTAAAACAATGTTTTAGTATCTGTGAAACAGCTTTAATGGAGTGAAAAACACTACCTATCTCTCATAAGCTGTGTGGATTAAAAGAACATATACACATACTTGCCAACTGACTTTGTATAGTTCCAAACAACACGAAACCAGGCAGCAGATGCCAACACTCAGCAACTAGAAAAGTTTTTTGTACCCTCTAAATATCTTAAAGAAAGTGACATCATTCCCCAGAACCCAAATTTCTGTATATCTTTGCCCCAAAGCACAGGGTAAATGGGAACAATACACTTCTGAAAAATGGGCTTTAGGAACCCAACCTTGGCCTCCAGGTAGCAAATGGTGCCAAAGCAGGAGAGTCAGTTAGAGAGTAGTTGATAATTTTATCCTCTAAAATTTTCAGGAAACACCCAACCTGTTATCAGAAATTGACTGAAAGATATGCCCTTTCCAGCATCCTCTGCTTGTTGGGGTTTTCCTGTGTTCTCAATCCTCCACACTCACTCAGAAGATACACAGTTCCACTATGAAAACTCAAGGGTAGCTTAAATAATTTCTGAAGTTATAGTTTACTGTAAGCTTTCATGCACTTACTCTGCTGAAGAAAATGAATTTAAAACAGGATCACACTCCTCAAAAAATATCTGAGTTTCCACAGCATACAGATACATAACAAACAAGAGTACTTATAGACATTGATCTATTAAGCCATTTTCCTAAAATACCTACACTCTTTTTATATGAAACAGAAAAAAAAATCATTAAAGCTATGGTTTGCCAGACAATTACTTTGTCAAATCTCAAGAAATTGCATAATAAATTGTATACATGCATCAAACATGAACAGTAGAGGACTATAACAAGCTATGCATTTCCGGTCCACTTGCTCTTTCATCCAAACAGTAGCTTTTGTTTTCAAGAACAGTTTTATATCCCTTTTGAAGGTTTTTATAAAGTATGACTGTACATTTATCTATCAAACTAAGTAGAAATAATTGAAACACTTAATATGCACTGTAATAGGGAAATGCACGAATAACTTCATTATTAACATCTATTGATTATTTATGTTTTCAAATAGGCAAGTGTAGCTGTTGGTATTCTTATCATGCAAATCTATATGTGTGTTTTGGTTTTTACCTGTTTATTGGCAAATTTAGAGTCCACATTATGGGCATTTTTATTGCTTTACACTCTTAGATGCTGTGTGCATTGCCAAGGTCAGTTACAAACTGACTAGTGTTTACTCAATTTGATTACTATGTTACATTTTTTAGTTTATTTTCCCCTTGGAAAATTAACTGTACAAGGAAGCCTAGTAAATCTTTACTTAAAAATTCCAAACTTTAGATTGATTTCAGCAGTGAGTTTGTATTGATCTCAAAAGCTTTGCGTTCCTAACTAAAAACTAATCTTTATTTCACCCTTTAGTGACTACAGTCATAAATATGCTCAGTCCTACCAGAGGAGAGTGGATTAATGGTTATTGGAGATTGGGGCTTCCAACTGAGCCTGGAAACCCTAACCTTTGGAGGACAACACGAAGGCATTTACCCCTTGTCAGCTGTAATCCTTGGGTCTATTTCTGACATTTACCTGAGTGTTAAAGAGGAGGGAGAAATGAGGGTGGGAATAAAACTCCAAAGATTCCACTTAGCTGTTAATCACTCTGTTATATTGACTGTCATGCCTCACCCAGGCTGCTTCCGGCCATGGAGCCATGGAGTCACCGGAGGGCATGACTGCCCCTTCGCTCCAGAGCTCACTTAACTCTTACTGGTGAGGCACTCCACTGCCTTCCTTCGAGAAAGGACTAAACTATGCTTTGAAGATTCATCAGTATTGGTCCAGTTTTGAGGTACTGCTAATACAAACATTGGGAGAAGCAAGTCCAACCCATCTGCAAAGTCTAATTGTGGAGAATAAAGGAACTGAGAAAGAACGGAACATAATTTGTTGTCGGGGATGATCAGTAGCAACGTGCCAGGCAGCAGCACGTTAGGAGCTGACAAATAGCTTTCAAACTGCAAAATAATGTTATTCAGTGTGTCCTCGCCATAGTCTAAATCACAATAACCACCCGAGAGTGTTAAATTAGTTCTCCAGAAGGCTGGGACTCTGAATTTATACAAGGACTCCATGAAGCTCTCTTGTTCCCTATAGTGTGAGACCCGTAGTGTGAAGTTGGTATGCTTTGAGGCTCTATATGTTTTCTCTAGTGGAAAGTAAGAATTGGAGTTTTCTTGAATTTGATGGCAGAAGTTTACTCACTCTTTCTCTTCAGCAATCCAGCTTTAATGTTTACCTGGGTTCCTTGTGGCTCAGTTAACATTTCCCAAACTGGCACCTGCATGAGTTTTGGTGGGAGACATTATTAAATCTCCTTTAAGGGTAAAGCATTCTCTTTTACTTCCTTTTCTCCAGTTGATGCTTAACTGAATTGTGCCAATTTCAGCTGGGGCCCAGCAGCTTATCCTGGACCATGAGGACAAAACAGATACTTGGCATTGGTGAGTTGGTGAGCTACATGGCACCTGGGCTTTTAAGGAGTTTGTGATTCCACCCACTGATTGCAGGCTGCCTCTTACACATGGCAGAATGAGACTTTGAATGATTTATTCTTGTTGGAGAGGATAGACGGCCATTGTGATTCACAGCTAACTGAGATTACTAACTGGTACTCCATTTAAGATCATGAGTTCATTTCAGGCAAAATCCTGCCACTGCAGGAGACACCAAGTTTTCCCAAACTTACTGTTGACTGGGACAGCTGTGTGCAAATGCTAACAGAGATTTTGTTAAGATTGTTTAGGCTCAAGAGTTAAAGGGACACTCTTGGCCTAGGTCACAATTCCAGGAGGGTACCTGTGCTGCTGGTTTTCATCTGCAGAATGGAGATAGGTTTGCATTGGCCAGCTGATGGGGGTGGATTGGACGGAGGCAGCAGCCCCAAGGACAGATATGCATACAAGATTCTAGATTGCCCGTTACAGCAATTGATCATTTAGTGGTGCCTTCCATGCTCCATGAAGTTAACCTTTATCAGACTTAAGGCTAGGATGGTTGCACGTGGATGAAATGTGGTGTCTTAAAGATATTCAAACCTTACCTGAAGTGCTCTTTTTTACCTTGAGGAAGAAAGGATTGTATTTCTTTCCTGCACTTAATATTTTTATTTCTTCTGCAACCAAATACGATGGCAGCAAGTCATTATCTTTGTGCAGGGATAGCACTTCTAACCCTCATCACCATGACTCTTAAAATGATATGCAAATACAGGATGGAGAGTCAGATTCTCTGCTCCCTTCACTCATGTTTGCTCAATTATTGGAATCACTTATTAGAAGTTCAGTCTTGTTTCCTTTTCTCCTTCATTCTGTGTAAATATATTTACAAATTTTAGCACAATTACTTTTATTGATAGAGTGATGAATAGGATGCCAATACATTCACTGGCACAAATCATTTGCTGTAAAATTTCACATTGCAACCACTAGTGTGACCCTGGTTATGTTGGAACAGGGATTGTAGGTGTCTGTTCTGTGGACCTTCAGCATCTTCTGAGAACTTGTTACAAATGCAAATTCTTGGACTCCACCCCAGACTTACTGAGTCAGAAATTCTGGAGATGGCATCCAGCAATTTATGTTTTTATAAACCTTCAAGGTGATTCTGATGGCTGCTCAAGTTTGAGAACCAATGCTCCAGAGTGAGTCTAGTCATATCTTCCAGTCAACCCACCAACAATGCTTAAAAGTTAATATCCCTTAATTTATGCACTCAAATGAAATGCTAGAAAGACTTTCAGATGTTGGCTATCAAATATTTAATTATATTGCTTTTATCTGATCCATTTTAGTCTACAGGTAAGTGGGTCAGGCAACTCAGTCACTCAGTTTTAGCACTGATAATAATAATAACTTAAATGATAAAGCATATTTTCATTCTTCTTAATGCTGACAGATATAAAATTTTAATTGATTTTTCAATGGATGCAAGTACACTAAGTCAACATGACTTAAGGGCTGGAAAAGAATAACAAACAAAAATTCTTGTTCTTTATCTCTATATCTGCTTATTTGCAGTAAACCTCTACTTGGTAGAAAAAATTTTACTTAATAAATAAATACTTAAATGAATAATATCAAAGTGCAATTTGTTAGTGTATCAGGAAGAAAAAAAATCTATGGATGTTTCAGGTCTAATCTGTTTGCACAGACAGGGAACATTATGAAAAATATTTCAGTTTTGTAACTTTAAATTTGGTACTAAGACATTTGACAAAGGTTAATACTTACTGGTTTATAGCTGTATTTTAAGGATTGACTTATTGTCTTGATTTTGTCAGGAAACATGAGCCCAAAAAGCTACTGGGCCATAATCATGGGACTATATTCATTTGTATTACATGTTAAATAACATCAGTATAATTTTTCAGGAATACAACTGTAACATTTAGAAATTGACCTAAAGGATTTTTAAATAAATTTTTATTATACTTATAATAGTAATTGGGTTATTATGCCTTATTAGTTTACTAAATATGACTTAAATTCTATTTTTTAAATGTTATATTAATAGTAACAATTAAAATATTTTTAGAAGATGGGGGTAAAAAGAGAAAGAACCTCTAAAAGACCTATCATCTAAGTAACTGCTAACTTTATTCAAAGCATTAACCAAGTACTTTTCCAAGACTGTCATCCTAACCAAATGTTTCTGTGCTTGATAATATTCTGTCTTAGCTCTGAAACTCTCAAAAAATAGCATCAATCCTAAGACTCTTAATCTTTTCATAAGCTTTCCAAAAACAGCAAATCCCAAACCACAGTGTTTTGAAGCAAACTTCTGATAAAGAATTTGGAGTATTTTCAATAAGAATAACATAAAATTAAATTTCCAATTGTGTGCTTTAGTGGAAAAAAATTCAAGTTTTGGAGGTAGAAAACTGAGCTCAGGTTCTACCTCTGTAATTTATGAGCTATCAAGCCAAGTTATTTATTTCCCTAAATCTCAATTTTCTCACCTGTGAATTGGGAATGATAATACTACTTGCCTCACAGAGTTTTTGTTAACATCAAACAGAACTATGTGTTGTTTTCTAACCCATTGACTTGCAAAAAGAAACTTTTGCATATACAATAGTTATTATTAGTTATGAAAGAAAAGGGGAGTATATATGAAATAGTTTGTAAAATTTAAAAGTATGCATAAATACTGGTTGATGCATTAGTTTTTGCTTGAAAAAAAGGGAGAAATAATTACAGTTGAGTGAGCATTGTCTCTAAGCACATGTTTGAACTAATTTATATCAACTCCACAACATGAATTCTTTTCTTTGTGTATCTAAAGATTCACATAAAATCTGAGAAAATACTTGAACCCTTCACCCATTTGTATTACGACAAGGCATATACAGTTTCCTAGTTGTTCACAGGAAAGTTGCTCTTAAATTCTGGTACGTAAAAGAATGAGGAAGTCAACACCCACACAGCCTGCCTGTCTTGATAAGATGAGTGTAGCAATGAGTTTTTCAAGAGAAAAATCAATTTGACAAAACAGGTGAGTAGTAGTGTCCACACTTAGATCATTTCCACATTACCATTTATTACTTTCCCTAAAGGGGTGGTAATAAAATGAAGACAAACTAAGAGCCTTTTGGAAGGCAGTTATGCTGCTACTGATTTTTTATTTCACTGAACCCCAGACTTTCTTGAGTTAGCCTACTGTGCAGGGATTTTGTTGAGTGAGATCTGTGATCTGCTGTGGAACAGTTCAGAAATTCAGCTCTTCAGGATGTAAGAGGACAGATATCTACAAATGCCCCTAATAATTGTTGAATATAGAGCGAAAGAATGCAAGAGAAAATAATCAGCAGAGAAAAAACTAAAATACACTTCAAGGGGCCTACTTATACCTGGCAGTACACATATCTTATAAATAATGCCACAAGTAAACTAGTTAGAGAATAGTCAGAGGCAAGGATTCAGAGCTTCTGTTGGTTATCAAGTCCTAACATTTCTTGTACTTACAGGCACAAGAGGTTATTCATGCAGAATTGTGTTTCTTAATGTGTGTTCTGTAGAACAGTGGGGGTGCCTAAAATCCTCTCAGGGGATCCAGAAGATCAACAAGATCTTGTGACCCACAAGATCAATATTTTTATAAGAATACAAATAATTTATTTGCCTTTTAATTGTTTTGAGGTTTGTATTAATGATAGAAAAGCAATGATGGGTAAAACTGCTGGTGTCTTAGTAAAAGTCAAGGCTGTGGCATCAAATTGAGCTGGTTGTCATTGTATTGTTAAGGGTTGGGCACCTTCAGTTTAGAGGAATCCCCGTTCCACTTAGGAAGGCCTTTGATGAAGCAATAAAAGTATTAGTTTTATTAAATCTTAACCTTGAATACATACATTTTAATAATCTCTGTGACAAACTGGAAAGTTCTCCTGCATACCAAGATGTAATGATTGGCTTGGGGAAGAACACATATATAATGGAGTTGCAAGCTAAACTAGCCATGGTTTCATGGATTGTGATTTTACTTGAAGGAATCCCTGGCTGATATTATTTAGACTTGGATATGTGGCAGAATATTTTTAATAATGAACAAAGTGAATTAGTACTTCAAAGATAGTAATTGATATTTATTGCCAACAATAACATTTAAACTTTCCAATGAAAACAGAACTTCAGAAAACTTGTATTCCACCATGAACGACTTAAACACTTTTTCAATGAGATTGATGGTATTATTAATAGATGAGACTTTTTGCTATTGTACTATGACATATGTCATATGCTTTACATAATTTGGCTAAAGAATATTTTTTAAACATTAGCTTTTAATGTTATAAAAGTTATATCATGGTGAAGAATTAAAGAAAAATGCAAGATATTTCAGTGCATTTTAATGCAACAGTGTACAGAATTAATCTGATTTTATATTCTATACTGTAACTAGCACTGTTGCATTTTGGTATAGTATAAAAAAGTCCAAAATGTTCTGACATTGTCACTAAGATGGTTCTATATTTTCCAACTACATTTATTCCTGAGACTGGATTTTCTTCATAATCTTCTGCTTTAACCATACTATAATAAATTGAATGCATAGGCAGATTTAAGAATCTAATTATCATTTATTAAACCAAACATTGAAGTGATTTGTGAGTATGTAATACTATAGTTCTCAATAATTGTTGTTTGGGGTAATATATTTATTTTCATAAATTGTGATTTATTTTAATGTGTAATAGGCTTATTATCTTTAAATGATGAGCATAATTTTAAACATCTGCCTTTTAATTTTCAGTAAGTTAAAGATCAGTGGGCATAATCCATGTAACTAAAATCACTTGGGAATACTCAATATTTTTTTAGTGTAAAAGTTTCTTGAAGAAAAAGTTATGAGAATCACTACACTGGCGTGTAAGAAAGCGGCGATTGGTAACATTTTCAGTTTTTAATCACACTATCTTAAGAAAACCTTAACAGCTTTGAACAAATGTCATGTTTCCCCCTGACAGGATGCTAAAATTGCTGTGCTGAGATCATCGGGGATCCCTCTAGGGTGATGGTGGTTCTGCTAATGGGTTTCCTGCAGAACCTCAGAAAGTGCCTCTCCTTTACAAGCAAGTGCTCCTGATAAACTCCTCGGGCCATTTGTCTTCTAAAGGCCAAAATACTTTTGGCACTGGAGCATAAGGTACTTTGATTTCATGATACTCCGGGATATAAGAAATTATCCAAAGTGATGATTATGAAAAACAATCCTTAGTGTCAATTTTAATTTAGTTTAGTTTTTAAAAAGACTTATAAATATCAAACGTATGGTTGCTTTTTAGAGGTTATGTGTGTGTATTTATGCTGTATCATGTATGCGATACATGATGTCTAAAGTGTGCTAGCTGAGGAGTATGGGCATTAAAATATTAGCAGGTACCTCCTTGCTGTAGGTGCAATGGTTATGATATGAACTAATAAAATGATTACTGAAGCTCACCTGTTACACTTTTCCTTCAACTATAGCCACTTTATTCTTTTTTGTTTTTCCTCTTCCTTCCCAGTGAGGTTCTAGCTCAATACCTTTATTATAATTGACTCCCCCAGGCTCTGTCCATTTTTATTAAGCACCAAAATGTCAGCTAGTTAGCCAAAAGATGTTGCTGAACTCTGCATGGTGCATTGCACACATATATTTAAAGGAACATGCACAAGGGAGGTCTTGTGCAGAGACAAGCATAGATCCAAGAAGCAGGAAAACTTTTCTTCCCTTCATCCCCTCTAGATACCAGGATTTTCTCTTAGAACATAAACCTTTCAGTTTAAGGTTGAGAACCCTGGGTGAGGGGGAATCTGAATACTTGAAAAGTGACAATAGAGCATTTGTAGTCTGCTGTGAAGGACGAAATTCAGGACTGGTCAGCAGAGATCTGAAAGGAGAGGCTGGAGGGCAGTGATTTCAGTGTAGTTCAGAGGCAAAAGCGTCTCTTGTGGGGAAAGAAAAGTGAAGGCCATGCGGTCCAGAGACTGCAGTGTGAATTTCTGCAGAAGCTCGAGGGAAGGAGTGAGATGGCAGGAGCACAAGTGATTGTGGCAGCTAGATTCAAATTTGGTCCCTGCTCCCCCACTCACTTGCCGGCGAGGTGACTTGAGGTGATCTACTTAATCTTGTTGAGCATCAAGCTGCTCATGGGGTAAGCAGGGATCATCATATTTATCTTGTAGGGCTGAGTGAAGATTCAGTGAGAGCAAGCATGCAACAAGCCGGGAACACAGTAGATGTCCAGTAAGTGCCTATTTATGTTTTTGTTTTAGAAGTTTATGTGGAAAATTTGAATTTAAGTTATCATTTAAATGGGCAAATGGACCTGCTTTCAGAAAACAATTGGACATTTTCTTTTCTTTTTTTCTTTTTTTTTTTGTTAGTACCAGGATCAAACTTACGAACTTGCACTCACCAGGCAAGCACTTGAGCCACTGAACTAAATCCCCGGCCCCAATTCGACATTTTCTAACTCCTTCTCCACACCTTAATTAAAAACTTTTTATAGTATTTAACACAAAATCCTAGCAAAAGCTTTCTTAAAAAGTATGTTCAAAGACTAGAGTGTTCATTCTATTCTCCTGGTCTCCACGGTCAGTTGTGTCTTCCAGAAATTCCAAGGAGTTAGTGATGCTTAACCTTCCTCTTTTTTCTTTTCTTTTTGTAAAGCATGCCAACAGTCTTTAAGCATGCTGTGATTTTCTAATGCTACCCAGGTTAGCTTTGGAAATAGTCAACAATTTAATCTTCAGAACAATAAATATCTGATTTGCACTTTCCAGAGCGTCCTTAGAAGCATATTATTATTATTTAGATTGAGTTTTCTGTTATTTCCATATTCAGTTTTAGAGAGAAGTATTTCCTTTTGTTGTAGATTTTAATAAAAATTCAAACCTAATTACTGTATTTTTCTGGATGTTTACGGTTTGCTGTAGTGATTAGTATGCACACCACCTTACAACATTTTTCCAAAGGAAAAGCAGAAATGTGAAGTGAAAAGTATTCCATTGGTTGCTTTGCAGCCCACCTAGTATTCACCTGATGAAAACTAGTTTGATCAACAGAATTTGCTGTTTGAAATGAAAATATTTGGAAGAGAAGATTGGTAAAGGAGAAAATATGCTAAAAGGAGTTAAGTTCAAGAAAATCAAGTATTCTAAATATCAGCAGAGATCACTGCTGACCTATCTTACTGCGCGCTGAAAACTAGCTACACAGTCAATGGATGGGAGATAAGCATAATGGAGACAGGTGAGTCTAAGACAAATGCAAATGGACAAGACCATGAAAGATAAATCTGACAATCAATAGCCAAAAAAGTCCAGTAGAAGGAATTTCACCAGAAATATGAGTAGACTTTAGAAAAATAAAAGATGTTTTAGTATTTTTTGCAGCAAACATTTTTTACTCTACTTGCTTTGATGTGGCAGTGATGGTACCTGGAGTGATGTTAAAGGAAGAAGGCAGGAACAATTCACAGGAGCAGTCTTAGGCTGAGTGGCATGATAAAGCGAGCTGCAGAGTAAGTGTGGTAATGTCAGTGACGTATGGCAAGTAGGAAATGGCAGAGGGAATGTTTAAATGAGAGCTCTGTTCCAAATTATTTTTTCTTTAATACAAATAAATCAGGATCCTTTCACTTGATGAAGCTCTTTGTTATTGAGATCCAGGACAGTTCATTGGTTTGTATTACAGACTCCTTTTTTTATCAAGCAATGATCAGAAAAATGCTTGGGCTACATTTGGAAATGAGCTGAAGCATAGGATATGCACTAAGACAGGATTATTATGGTATGTGGTGAAGATGAAAGCATGGCCAACTAGACTTGGTGCCTGATGTGGTCAGCCTTTTTGCATTTTCTTCTACCTTAGATTTCTGCCTTAGACATTTACTTTCATTCTTCTCAGATCTCTGGTGCATGCAGTGGAAATCCTCCTTAAGCATTCCTTTCTTATTTTTTTTCTCTGCATAGGTTTGCATGCTTCCTTCCTCCAGTAAGAAATAGATTTTGCACCTTTGAGTCAGGTTACTCAAAGTGTAGTGGGCTTGTCTGCTGTTATTTGTTTAACTTCACACAAAGGTCCTCCTTTATCCTGCCCAGTGTGCTGTGTGCAGAATGCACTACAAATAATCATCCATCACTTTACATCACTGTGGCACTGTACCACTTCATTTCTTCTCCTCTGGGGAAGTGGAAATGATGATCTGGTTGAGATCATAATCATTGCTGAGCAGTACTTGGTCTCCTGTAAATGTCCCTGCATGCTCACAGAAATTTTGTAAGATCCTACTGGACTCATATCAGATGCAGTACCCACCCTCATCCCCACCTTCCTACCAAAAACTTAATAACTTAGTATTTTTCAATGTGTCATTCAAGCAAGGGGAGTGGAATTCTACCTGTTCCTCAAGGCAGAGAATCTGCTACGCCGCTGCAAAGACTGTCAGACATTCTTAGCTCTTTCTCTTTGTAAAGAGCTCAGGGTTAGAAGACCAAGGTGAAAGCAAACCCTGAGTGAAAGCTTGGTAAACTTCCTGTGTTTGTCTAAAACCATGCACAAATTAAGTCTGTGTGCAAAACACAGTTCCACAAATATATTCCTCTTTCCTAGCAGTGTATTTGAATTTTTTCTATTTTTCTTTCTTAAGACCAGGGCAGAGATGCCCAGGAATCAGATCAGAAACAGAAGGAGCTAAAAGCTTTACAGTAATCAAGCTCCACAGTTTTATAAATGATAACATGAACATGAAGGTTTTTTTTTAAACATTGGTAGTAATTTCTACTAGGTGTCACAACTCAGTGAACCATTAAAAGTGAACTGGCTCACTGAACCGAACTGAACTGAACAGATGGAATTCCACCCTTACCATGCTTGAAAGGCTCCATGAACAATACAAGTCTTCTTTTAAGTCCCCTCCTCTGAGCTGCTTACCTCAGTGAGGCACATACAGGGGCTCTCAGGATGCAGTGTGGCCCCTTCAGCCCTTTGTTCAGTGGTCCAGGCATTGGGAAGACAGCTCATTTTGCAATCTTCAAGCTACCCTCATCATTTGCAAAGTCACAGGGTTATTTTCCATTTGTTTCTGTGAATGTGTGCTGGAAGTAGAATGTTTTGTTCTCTTTTAATTTTCTTCTGAGTTGTAATTCACTTTAATTTATCCAGATACATCTTAAAACATTTTTTGTTTATTTGCAAATAAGACTGAGCATGAACTAATGTTATTTTTTTGCCTATTTTTGGTTTATTACTTTTCTTGCTTTTTAGAAAGTGCACATGAATGTCAGGGTGCAAGAGCATAATTTTAGTATTTTCTTGACTACTAAAATATGAACAGAATAGAGACAGTAAACTTTTCTAGAAGGGTATAGGCATGCATCGTTTACTTGTTTATAGAAGTACTATAGTTAGTCTTAAAAGAACTAGGAGTTTAAAGATGATTTGGAGTCAATTTATTAAACATTAGGCAATTCTTTAATTCAAAAACTTAAAGAAGGACAATGAGCACCAGGCACTGTGCTGTACATTGTGTGGGATCTAAAATGGAATGAAGTTCAATTCCTTGCTTTCAGTGAGATTATGAATTCGTAAGGTAGGTAAGCCAGACATTGATAATCACATCTTTGTAAATACATGCCATTCAAGTGGCTCTTCGATATCTATACTCCTTCCTGCTCACTTTTTTGTTGTTTTATGACATGGTCTGTTGGCATGTAATCAACATACTACTATGTTCAGTTCTGGGGTTTTGTGTATGTGCTGATTTTCAAAGGCCCTATCTTGTAAAGCTTCAGACTGATTTTATGTGTTTGAATAATGAGGCTATTTCTTTAAAGCATGTTTTTAAGAGTCAAGGAGACAATGGACTAGAGATAAAGCCAGAAGGGCCAGGACTGGGAGTTTGCTGGTTAGGCACAAAAGGTACTGGCAGGTGGATCATTGATTAATTCCAGTGAGGTCTGCTGAGGGAGAGATTAGTAAGTAAGAAGTCCAGAATCCAGGGAGACAGGGATCAGGGATCAGATACCAAGGTTAGGATTCTAGAACACACAAGGTCAGGGGGTGGAAAAAGAGGTTTTTATTTTATTATTATTATTTTTTTTTTTTGGTAACATGGGGTCATGAGTCCAGGTCAAAACCCCTCAATAACAAGAGTAGGAGCCATTCAATAGCTCTGAATAAAAAGCATAGAATGTGGACGGAAAGGGTGGGTTTGATGTCAAGTGGTCCTGTGGCTCTCAGCATTTCATGTGGCTCTGAACTAAGACCAGAACTGGCTGCATGGAGGGACAGCTGGCATGTCTGTCTGTCTGAGTGCACAAGTAGACAATTTTGGAGTAAGGGAAGAATAGGGCAGAGAATTAGGTATTTTGTGATGACATGACAATACAGTATTTGGATGCTTTGTGTAAATCTAGATTTCTGAGTTTATATGCATCTAAGGATTTAATTTTTCTGTTTACTCTTAGACAGTGTAATATAATACTGCAGCCCAGTCCTTAGCATTCGCAGATATAAGTCTATGTTATACTATTTATTAGCTGTACAAACTTGTATTAGGTACTTAAGCTCCCAGAGATATGGCCTTTTCAAGTGTGAAATGAGGACAACAGAGTCTATCTCAGAATGCAAAATAGTCAACAGCTAAAAAGAATACATGTTGTTAGTTGTAGAATCAACATCACCACTACCACCATCATCCTCACCACAAACTTAGAATCTTATTTAGAAACTTCATCTAAAAACTGTCCATTTTGGAAGGCAAATAATGTTTTATAAAAGAACAGCTCGGTTATTCTCATTGATTCAATATTTTAAACCCAGTCACTCGATTTTATTATTTTGTTTTATTAGTTGGTATTGTTTTATTGTTTAAAACCATTAGTTGGTTTTGTTTTATAGTTGGTATTATAATACCAACTATAAGAAAGTATTCTTAAACAGTCTATAGAGACTATTTCTAAGTTTACACCCAGAGATGTCTGTCCATCTAGTAATGTGAAACACCAAGAGACTGAACATTTAAGGATAGTAAATTTTAATCCGTAACTTGTTTTAAATATGGCTTATCATAGAGCAAATATCTCACATTGCCTTTCTCCCTAAACCTTTCTATAATAAGTTCCTATCTGACTGACTCTTTGTCATTCCTATATAGAAACCAAGCTAAACACGTTTTTTGGTATGTATGCCTGTGAACAGAATATGCTGCTAGAATTTAAAACAAATTATGCTCAAGTGTGGAATAGTCCAGAATGTACTTTAATGTAATTCCTGTTAAAACTATGCCCCCTGTAACTATTAAAGATAGCTATAAATAGAGAAACCAGTAGATGACATTACAAAGGAAAAAATCATTTTTCTTCTCTCTTCACACTGGACCTGCATAAAACTTTATTTAAAAATGCTAATGTAACATCCATGAAGGGTAAACTCCTGTCATCTTGCCCAGACCTTGGTCTAGGTTAATACAGGCTCTTATGAAATGTTTTTGGTTGAAATTTTCTCATTTTCTATCTTCCATGCTTGCCTTCTGATTCCTGCTACTTACTCCTGTTGCCTGTTCTTTAATAGTTTCCTTCATCCCCATTTGTCAGCCCTGACTAATCTGTTGGTGTCATTGGGAGTATGGGGTCAACTTGGATTTGGGGAGACAGGAAAGATCACTGTCCTAAAAGCTAGCGTCAGTCTATGGCTGGCTTTGTAATTAGAAAAAGTCCTTTCATCAGTGGATTAGCTAGACTCATCTCACACGTTTAAACTGAAGCTGGGGAACAGTGCAGTTGTACTGACCTGGTCCTGTGAACATTTTCTCAGTGGTTGATGTGGCATCGGAAATACCTGCTTTACTATAGATCCTCCCTACACTGTGGGCTTAAGGTGGGAAGGCAGGAGGGTGAGAAGTTGAATGCCCATCTTCAGGTTTGGAGCAGCCATTGAGAGCTTAGAAAACAAGAAATCAGCTGTGTTATCATGTCACGCTTGGCCACACATTCTTCCTCAGCACATCTTACAGATTTGCAGGGTTTTACCTCTGTGCTGTACCCTTTGGCATGCCTCTCTTGAATCTCTCTTTTATTTTTTCTTTCAAGTTCATAGGTCATGTCTTCTGTGCTCCTTTCTCACATACCCATTTTCTCCAGCCCTGTGCATATTTCACTGTGCATTTCTCTGTACTTTGATAGCAGTTATTTTTGAATCTTTCTTCTCCATTCATCCGTGAACTTCTTCACAGGAGGTTCTATCTAATCTTATTCATCTTTGGAAGAGAGAATAAGTGAGTAGTTAAGAATATGGACTGCAGAGTTAGAAGGGTTGGGTCAAATACCTGCTTCCTCCTCCTCCCAGCTGGGTAACCTTGAAAAAGCTGCTTAGCTACTCTGTGCTGCAGGTTTATTGCCTCCCCAATGGTAATCTGTTATCACATAGTGGTTGCTTTGAGAGTCAAAGGAAAAATTCACAAGAATCACTTGGCACATTGTAAACTCTTAATGACTTTATGCTCGAATTGTCTGATTGGTTATAGTTTTCTACATTTAGTGGACTGGTACACTATCTGGCTCCTAGCAGGGCCTCCGCATATATTTTGCTCTGTTTGGCTGTGTCATCCTTAAATTACATGGCAAATATATGGCTTCAGCATATATATTTCTTTCACTGCCACTGGGAAGGAGTAAGGAACTTTTTTTTTTTTTTTGTGAAAGCTTTTTTTGTGGAAGGGAATTGGGAATGCGGGTACCAAAACCTGAATACACATTTAACACTGCCAAGAATTCTACCAAGATAGGATTTTAGGAGATACAGATCCTCAGCCTCCACTTTTGGATGGCTTCTCATTTGCTGTATGAGTCTAGAAATACCCCTTTTCTTCCATTTTTTATGGGTTAGTTTTAATATTTACAGAACAGATTATATTAATGTTTTCTCTAGATTTAAGAAAACAATATAATGTCACTCAGTCAGTTGTCCTGTAAGAGCCAGCCCTCCTGCCTTTACAGCAGGGAAACTGAGATACAAGTCTGGGGACTTGATCAAGGTCGCAGTCAGTGGCAGCACAAAATTAAAATTCATGTTCCCAGAGTCCTTTCCATGCCATTGCTTCACCTACTGACCCATGTTGCTCTAGCAAGAAGTACTTCTGATTAAGTGAACTTTCAGGTTTCAATAACACAAAACCTTGGCAAGGACTTTAGGTAACAATCTCATATCATATACTCCAGCTACTTTTTGGCAAGAAGTGGCATATATATATATATATATATAGTGTTGACTTATTTGTCTTAGGCAGACTGCAGGCTGGCATTGAAGAAAGCAGCATGGCTTGAACATTCAACCAAAAATACAAGTGCTTATTTGAAAAATAAGCACAGTAAAACAAAAATGGCTACTGATGCTTTTCCTGTGGATCATACAGTCTCTTGTCTGCCACTGGCCTCTCAGAGTCCAGCACAGTGCCTGCATATGATACAAGTTCAACTAATACTGGTGGATGAATGAAGGAGTTAACATAGGCAGACTAAATAGCTCAGGTAAAGTGGAATAGTTTCCCATGCCTGATGGAATATTTCTGTAATACCGAAATGTGCATATTTTTTCTTCTGGTGTTTTCTTTTTCTTCAGATATATGAGGTATGAATAGAAATGTGGTGAATGTTTAAATTTTTTAAAAAATATCAACAGAAAAGACACATTGCCATTAATCCCCTTCAAACTATTTCCCCTTGTTTTGGATGCTCTAATCGTGTCATTCTTACTATAAATGAAGCAGTTTGGGAAGATAGTGTGTGTGTGTGTGTGTGTGAGCTTAATCATGCTTTCATGGCAGGCTTAATGCCCCAAATCACTCCTAAACATTCACCTTTCATGATCATTTTTACTTTGAGGAAGTCACGTCGTCCCAGCTTGGATGCTTAGGTCTAGATCTAGAGTCTCCTGAAACTTACGAGCTCAGAGATGGGCTTTTGGAAGGTGACTGTATCAGGAGCCACTGTGCTCATCAGTGGACTCACCCACTAACGGGCTCAGTGATTGAGTGTGCCATTACGGGGTTGGGTTGGTGGCTTGAGGTGAGTCTCTGGGCATGTGATCTGGATGGGTGTATCTTCCTCCCTGGCTCCTCTCTTTCACCTCCACTTTCTGGCTACTTGACTTGAACTGATTTACTCTGCCAGACCTTTCTACCATGCTGTTTCTGCCTTGGATTACCAGGCTGTAACTATGAGCCAAAATAAACATCTCTTACTTGAAGGTGCCATTGTTATTTTTGTCCCTGGCATCAAGAATACAACTAAGACATCAGGTGAATAAGGTGGATGTCTTCAGGAGCCTGCCTCTCTGTTGGATGGCACTTGTCAGCATCATTCACTGTATTTTTTATCACAATCTTGTAAAGGTACAAAAGAAGGCTTCCAGAACTGCTTCAGACAGCAGCAAGAATGATGGGACAAATATGTTTGAAGGGAGCAGGATTTTCATGGCAATATGTCTTTTACTGTGGTAATATTTTTTATTTAAATGTTCAGTATATATTTTGATCGCACCGTACATATGCATGCAATAGAACATTAAAATTTAAGTTTCGAAGGAGGTTGCCATGACCCACGCAGATTTTGGGGTGAAGTACTGTGAGAAGATGAGAGAATGAAAAAGAGACAAATCTAGGGTCAGATGGAGCCCTTACTACCCTGAAGGGAGGAAAGGAACTGCTCAACCACTGTAGCACATTTATTTATACACTCAGAAGGCTACTGTCAATTTCAACCCTGCTACCTAGCAACTAGCTTGCTTGGCTGGCCTGGACCCCTTACTTTCTTTGTGCTGGAACAGCTCGTTTATGTGGCTGTTTTGGGTTCTCTGTTTTTCAGGACTTGCCCCACACGTGATCAATCTCCTGTTTCAGTAGTTCCCTACAGAGGTTTAGTTGTACACTAGATGTTGCAACCCAATGTGAAGTTCTATGTTAAGATGAAGGAGTTGATTGCATAGACTTGAGATCTGACACTTGAAGAATGCTGATGGAAATGGAGAGTGTCAAAGTATGAAGAGAATGGAAAGAGAGCATTTCTGAGGATCCTTCCTCCTGAGCACTGCACTGACAGCCTTCTCATTCTCTGAGGGAAGTTGGCAGGGAGTAGATGACCTTACTCACACAGAGAAAGGGAGGACTTCAGGTTGCTCAAGAGTTTGCTGTCCCTATAGTTGGATCTGTGCCCAGAGTGGAATGACCTGACCTTGGCCCAGGAAATCCAAGAGCCCAGATGCGTTTGACAGCTGAGCAGAGTTAACTCACTGCTGTGTCTTTCCCTTGCCAGCTGTTGAGAGAGGCAAAACCCCAAGGACAAGATGGAAATCTAATGTAGGAATATAGGCTGAAAGACATGTTATGGTCTTGCAAACGGCAAATCATCTGTGTTGCATGGACCAACTGAGAATCAAAGTCCAAGTCAGGGATGAGACTTGGGGTTAGAGTGGGCCAAGGAGAAGGACAACATACAGATGTAGATGGAGAAGACCATGAGAGGTCCTTCAAATGTAACTACTAAAACATATGTCAGAGAGTCACCTTACACATCTTCCAAGGCAGATAGTATGAAGTCAGTTGATAACAAGAGGAATTCATGCAGGAGACTTCTCTGCCCATCATTCTGTTTCTGGATCTCTGGGCTACAACCAGCGAGGAAGGGGAATTAAAAACCACAGGCAAGGAGCAGAGCGAGAATAGAAGGCTGGACACAGAGCAGCTTTGAACCTAAAGTGAATCTGGAACCAAGTATTATTAAACAGGGAGTGCAGAATAAAGGGACCTTTGAAGGATCTGTTCAATGGAAGGAGGAAAACTTCTCCCACTGAGTATGTTTTAAATGGGGAGAACAAAATAAAAATAAAGTTTGATTGCCCTTCATAAGCTCGTGTTCCAAGAAGCATTTTTATAGGGTTCTATTGATTTCATTGTGCATGTTCTGGACAAAGGTCTTGCATTAAACACAAACCATTTTGGTAGCCTTTGAGAACCATATCTGTGTCACTTTTGTGTATATATGGGTGCATTACCTGATTTTTAAGAAGAGTAATCTGAGCAGTCTGTCATGATTTCTCAGGCACTACTCCCTAAGAACTTGATTAATAAGAACATGTTATTCTGGTTAGAATGAGTAGCTAGAAGTTGAAAAAGACATGGGAATCAGTTGGTCTTCCCATGTAGGTCTGTGTTTTTTCCATTATACACTGAGAAAATTGTCAGCCAATTTTGGATCTTAGTTATATATGAGATATATATATATATATATATATATATATATATATATATATATATATATATATAGTATTTTAGATCTAAGCCAATCTAGACTCATGCTTATTGGCTAGTGAAAAGCACTTTCCATAATGTAGTTAATTTACATGTTTTATTGTCTCCAGAGCACTCAAGGTCATTTTTACTCTTCCATCTTCCTCACTGGCCCCACTAGACTTTAAGAGTTGGCCTGGTAGTGCAGATGCCACTGTCTTGATGGGAGGAAGATGATGAGAGGGCGAGACAATGTGTAGCATAACAGTGGTGGTGGAAATAAGGAAGAAAGGGAGTGAAGGTGATGCTCATGGAGCATCTCCCCGGGCCACACACTGTGTGGATGCTCCGACATGACTGGCCTGATGCATTGTGAACAGGGCCCTAGTAACACGGGCATTTTGTGTTCTTTGCAAAGAAAGAAGTGGTTTGCTAACATCATGAATCCAGGTCAGGCAGACTTCAAAATCACCCTGCTTCCCGTAATTCTGTATAGCTCCTTCTGAAACTGCATTTTACATACATTCCTGACCTTCCTAGGACTTCTCTTATTCTTTTTAATTTCCAGAATCTAATTCCACATGAAAGCCAATAGTATTTTTAAATAAGGAAATTGTTTTTGATTTCTACTACTACATTTTTATGAGGCTATATTGACTCCTGTTATTAGAATTGAATTTCAGGATAGCAAATGTCATATGTTCTCTCTCAGCACTGTGTACCTTTCCATTATAGTGCACAACAGTTGATTCCAATCAACTTTTAAAAAATTCATTCCACATTTCCAATACTTTTATACTTCTATTACCATTCACAAATATTCTCAGAAGTGTGTTCCAATCTGGTAATATTATGATAACATTCCCCTAGGGGTTTATTAGCTTCCATGTTACAGTATTCATTTCACCTACTTTCATTTCCTTGAACTAAGTCCAGAATAGCCCCTGGTCCTGTTGATTGCTTCACAAGCTGTGTCAGGGAATGCTTTTGTGAAGCACTCAGAGACAATCCTCCATCTGATTCTGTCCCTGTGATTTATCATTCGTTGTCAGGGGATTGAAATTGCATCACATTGACTACTTTTATTTGTCTAATGACTCTGCTTTTTCCTGTCTATTATCTAGCTTTCTGTTACAGGTAAACACGCTTCCTCACATTAAAATTGTTTTTATAGATATTTTTAAATCATAGCTTTCTATGTGGCTTTTAAAAAAACTCTAGACAGAGTCCCATCTTGAGCCCATGTTGCATTTACCAACATTTGACATATCTCTGGAGCTAGAGTCACTGGAAATCAAGATATTGCCTTCCAAGATAAAGTAGTATCTTAGGAAACATTTCCTCCCAAGGAGATCCAAAGATAAAAGGTAAATCTCAAGTGAAAGGAGAGAGTCTAACTATGGTGTTTGTTCTGTGATGGTCCAGAAGACTAGTTATCAGGATTTAAACTAAAATCATTAGCTTGAGAATAGAACATGGGTAAAGAGGGTCAAGTGAAAACAAGTCTATCTGAGGGATAATAATACCACAAGTTAGATCAACACTGTTTCCAGTGACCATGGTGTGGGTGGCCAGAGGACTGAAGAAAGAGAAGCCAAGCCACCCCAGAACTGGCGGTGGTAGAAGCAATGATAGAGTGGGGTGGGCAGTGGAGGCACTGTAAAGACAGAGGGTCTATAATGTCTTTTTGTAGTGCGCCTTGACCAGGCCCTTGGAACATTGTCCTGTTTCATCAACAGCATGGGCATCAACAGCAGTGATGACAGAGTTTCTGATAGGGCATCAGAGACCTGTGGTGTTAATGCCACCATCAGCTTTTGAGTTCAGGAGTACAGTGAATATTTTGGTGTGACTTATAGTTTTCAGAAATTTTTGCCTCTGAGAAGATAATTTAAAATCCCTGAAAAACAGATGGCAATGGAGTAAAAATAATATAATGTTTAATGGCTTCAGTGATTGATTTTTTTTTGCCAAATTGTGATATGATCTTTGAAACACAAGAACAAATAAGAGTAAAAGTACCCTCAACAACAGTAGTTAATACCATGTGTCTGTCCCTGCTTTATTCCTGACAATAATTTTAGGAGTTGGTAATCTGGCTGTCCCTATTTTATAGATCATGAAATTTAGGTACAGAGAAGTGAAGTAACTTATCCAAGGTCATATAACTAATAAACTATGAGCTGTGATGCAGACTCACAAAGTCCGGCTCCCGGGGTCACGTTGTATCCATCAGACAGCACTGTGAAAACTTTTTCATTTTACCTCAAGTAAATACAGTTTATGGCAGAATTTTTTGAATGGCAAAGGAAATTTTTCCTTCATTCTTCTAATAACAAAACCAGAGAATAACTTAATTCGAGAGTAAGAGTAACATAAAACTTTCCCTCCCTCAGTTTTTCTTTTTCTCTTAGTCTTCCAACTATTTTGCAGTTTTTCTTGTATTTCTCTTGCAGGTTTCTTTTTCTTTTTCCTAGTTTCTCTACCCCGGACCATGACTGGAAAGTTAATTGGCACCAGCGTTAAATGGGAGAAACCGCACCATGAATACCGTTTCTCGCTTCTCTAATTCGATTACTGTATTCCACTGGACAAATGTTACTAAAACATTAATTACTTGTAATCTGCTCAAAAGTATATACTGGCTCTAAATATCTCTGTAATGAAGTCTGGACTGTTCAGTCTGAATTTTAAGGTTATTTGTGTTATATACATACAACCTCTTCCTCATGTTTCCTTATCTTAAAATACTTGCCCTTTACACACGTTGTTTTCCCAAGAGCGATGCTTAAATAGATCCTTCGTACTTTTGATCTTTGGAATTACAACAGTTCCCACTAGTTCTCCAAGACCTCGTTCATACCCTAAACCTTCGATTAAAAATTCCACTCAGTCAAAGCACCCCAACACATGTCATGTGTTTGTATTACATGTTCAAGAAAGAACTGCCCTCTGCTCTGAGTTAGGCCTGCAGGAGATCAGAAAACTTGGTCTGTAGAGTTGGGGCTAGATTTCTGCTGCTCCCTGTCAGTGTCCATTTTCCACCTGAGCTTTTCTTGTGGTTCAGAAATGTTTTCCCTGTTCTCCACTGCTTACTGACTGTTCATCCCACACCAGATTCCTAAAGCAATGGCTGTCTCTGTAATCAGTCAGGCAATTAATGATTATTTGGTAGTATCTCTTTAATTGTGGTTTTTGAAATTTTAAAATTTTGAACATATTCTTGACTTAATGCCTCAGACTATTCCATCTGAGGGCAAGGTTCATATATGATAGTTCTTTTTCAGAGTATATAATATAGTGTCTTGGACTGGAGCAGTGTAAACAATTTCTGTGGATTTTACTTGAATTATTTTTATGCAAATAAACACAGCTAATTACAAATGAAGCATGAATTTGTTGGAATTAATGATCAACAGTTGACTGTCCATCATTAGCTGGCAAGTATAACATTTGTACCAAAACACACACATGCATGCACACACAAACAATTGCGATGTGATTATATTTTACCTTTACTTTTATATATCTTCTATATTTAGGCATATTGAACTACTACCCACAAACACATATGGGGACATTTATTTGGTACTTTGGTTTATATAGGATGCTAAATATCTTTTTATTATCGTTTAGCTTTTGAAATAATTATTTTGCTTATAACTACTTGTAAATACAAAGATTTTTGGGCTTAATAAAGAGGAAATACTTCAGTCTCGGCCCCCCATGAAGCTCTAGCATTTACATTTGAGCTAGATCTTGCCAGAAGGCAGATAGGATAAGTAGTCACGTTGCCATGAAAGGAGTATTCTAAACAGAAGTGAGGCATGGGGAAAGGGAAAACCATTCTTAGAATGGTTTGGTGCTAAGAGTGTGCACCACTTCCGTAATGCCATACATATATATCTTCTAGTCACTGCATATCTTGTGAATGATGTCTGGCTAATGCCAATTAACAGAATATTTCTCATTCAAATTTTCAATATTGATACCTATAAAAAGGTACACTATGTCTGTTTATGTGTCTTCTAATACTCATTGTGTTCTGGGAAAAATATATATGTGAAAAAAGATGATTGTAATATGGATACTCTAGTTTCTTTTAAGTTTTATTTAGGGTATTCTCATTGGAAGCAAATTTTCCACCATCTGAGCTAGCTAGATTTGAGAATATTCTGAAATACTACAAAAGAGAAAAAGTACTTTCATATTTTTCATTCACTTTAACACCCCTAAGGGAGTGAGACATTTTCTAAAGGAATATTTCATTAGAAGTGTGTGAATGGTTATTTCTGCTTCTGGTTATGAGAGACTACTTCTTCCAAGAACAAGTAAAAACATTTGCAAAGAGCTTTACAAATCTCTGTGTGGATGTATTAACCCTCTGATTATAGGGTTAGGGTTAGAACTAGCTACTGAGGCTGTCAAAGCTTGTGAGGCTATGAGCTCAGGGAGAAGAAAATGCACTGGGGTTTACCCTAACATTATATTTGATATCTCTTTTCAGTTCATTTGATGATTCATACATAGGTTGGGTAAGAGAGCTGAAAAATTGAGCAGAAGCTTTGGCAGTTTTATAATGCTGAGGAAATTAAATTGAAGTTCAGGACCATGAGGGAAGTTAGAATTTGAAGACTCATAGTTCTAAAGAGAAGTGATGTTTGCCAGTTTATAAGCATCGCCGAAGATGAGAAAGCCAAGAAGAAGCAATCCAGAAGATGGGAAGCCAAGTAAACTTCTACCAGTGTTGTAAGAAACAAATTAAAATTTAGGGCTCATCTAGGAAAAAGGCCAGACATTTACATGAGACTTTTAAAGTCAACACTCTACCGGGAACAGTGAAAATAGATGAACAGGTTCAATCTATCTCTATCCAGACTGGATTAGTGTAAACCACCTTATTCTTTCTGTTGGCTAGAAGCAAAATTAAATCATCTATGCAGGAGGATGTTGTTAGAGCTTCAAACAATCATTCACAATGTCTGATACTGAACAACAAGAAATGACCAGGAAGGAAAACACCAAGAATGTAACAAATTGTGAATACCAAGAGAAAACAATTAACAAAACAGAAAGAGAAGAACAGGGTAGTTGGTAATGAAGAACATGTACTCTATTGTGTTTATGATACTATGCCAGTGCCCACCTAAAACAGAAATAAAAGGCTGGAGTGGTTATTCTACACATATGAGACAAAGTTAACTTTAAAGTAAAGACAGTGGGGAGATTTCATGACCAGGGAAAGACATGTCCAGGAAGTCACAGAAGTTTGAAATGTGTATGTATCAGGTAAGCAAAGCTTTGAATAATAAATATATACCCAGTCTGATAGAATTAAAAGAAAGAAACTAAAAAATTCATAGTGATGCTGATAGATTCAAACATAATTCTTTTAAAAACCAAGAATATAAGAATGAAAAAACTGAGTAAAGATATGTAAAGGTCAAATAACCTAGTAAATATGCTTATTCTAACTGACACATAAAATAATGCTTAAAGCAACTGCATAATATATTCTTTTAAGTGCATATGTAGTGCATTTACTAAAATATAACAAATGTTGGGATATGAAGCAAATCTCAATAAAAATTGAACAATTTTAAAACACATAGTATATTTTCTGGCTGGAAAGTATTTAGGATTAAAATCAATAATAAAAAGATTACAAAACATCCAGTGGCTTATAACTTAAGAAATTCCCACCCATAATTCATAAATACTGAAAGTGAAAATTAAAATTTATTTTTGCTTATTGATAACAAAATTATTACATATTGAAACTTAAGGGCTGCAGCTACAGCTGTAGTTTGAAGAAAATATTTAGTTTTAAAATGCATATATTAGAAAAAAGAAAGGTTTGGAATCTATTATCTAAATGTCTGCTTCAAAATAGTAAGAAAATATTGGAAAATAAAACACAAGAATGATAGGAAAAGAATAAGGATGATTGTACAAATTGTACAAATTAAAGGAGCAAGCTACTGGTTAGTTGAAAACTAGTAAAATCATAAAACCTTAGCAATACCAATGACAGAGAATATAAACAAAACTGTGAATACAATACATATATCACCCTTGATTCTTCAAGTATAAAAAATAAAAATCTTCAAAGAAAAAGGTTTAGGTCAATAAGCTTGAAGATTGAGAAAAAAATGGGAAAATCTTTCTGATAAATACAATTCAATAAACATGACTAAAAAGAAATAGAAAAGCTAAACAGTCATATTAAAGCTGCTACTCTACAATTAACATATTTTCACAGAGAAAGGGTATGACTATCTTGCAAAACTCTCTCTAGAAATTAATGGAGAAACAAGATGCTTCCATGACAAAAAGGAACTAGGAAAATTTGTGACCACCAGTCCAACTCTACAAAAAATACTGAAGGACATTCTAGGGAGAGAGAACAAGAATATGAGCATTTCAGGAGCAGTGGCAGAGAGGTCTCAGTGAACAGGGAAGATAGTGGAGTGGAACAGAAATATAGACAACCAATGGCAGAAAAACAGAAGCAGAAATAAGGCAGAGAAGATTGGCTGTAACCTCTAGTATAGATGGCCTTGAAATATTAACAGAGAGAAACACAGGCAGAGTCGATCAGGAGATAGGGTCCATTGAGATGCTCTATATAAGGAGGCAGTGGGACCCAAAACAAGCAGTGCACCCCATGGGAGTAAAAGGGGAGGAATTGTCTAAAAAAGGGAGGCAGAGGATATTGTTAATGGGGTAACAAGTTATAAAACTTACATTATTCTCACCACTCTGCTTGGATGGATTACGTGCTGTTCCAGTTTGTCTACTTACACTAGACTTGAGGACACGGTCAGCTATCCCCCAAATAAGAGGACATATTATGGTACTCATCCCTAATTTCCTATCAACTTAATCTGAAGCCCTTTATAACTTATACTGCCTTATCATGGCTGATCTTATTTGAATCTGGTTTGTTAGATTGCTACTCTGTATTGACTGATTTTATTTAAATCTGTTATGATTGATAGCATCAAGTCTAAGAGTATAGGCAACTACACTGAAGATAACAAGATTCACTAAGATACCCACTCTGGTTTGATTATTACTTGCTTTTGAAGTCTTATAATGTCTGCAATGCTTCGTTTTTATTAATGTTGTTATATACTGCTGAGGCATCATGGTAACCATTGTAGATCACCTAGTATTGCGGTTTTATGTGACTTTTTTGCCTCATGCTTTTCTAGGAATTTTTTTGTTTTTTCTTGCTTTGTTTTGTTTTTACTTCTAATACAGAAGGGATAGATATACATTTAGAGACTCATGCATGTGTAGAGCTTATAAACAGTTTACGAGAACCAACTATATAACACATGTTGAAATGAACAAGTACTTTGAAGAAAAAGAGACACTACAATACCCTGTGCTGATTCCATGATGTCATGATGTGAAATCCAGCAAAACTATCACTTTTTGTTCAAAGTGATTTTAGCTTGCTTTGTCTTGTTTAAGTTCAACACATATGAAGGTATGGACAGCTGTTTTGAGGAGAATGAGAGATACTATGACAGTCATTCTTGGCTTCCCTATTGTCTGGTCTTGAAGACCTGAAATGCCCTCCTCATCCTGCTCAGATCAATTCCATACTAGGTTGTTTTATGTGAATTCCCTGTATGTGACAATATGGACAACTATTTGGAAGAAAACAAGAGTCAATATGATAGAGAGTGAATATCTCCGATTGTCTAGTTTTGAAATTTATGTCTCTTACATTGCTTTCTTGTGAATTGCTTTGTTCTGTTTTGTTGTGTTTAATTTTACCCTTTTGATATAATTGCATGTATATTTGAGTGGGTAAGAGGAATGACCATATTGCTGTTTTTGTCAGATTGTGGAGCAGAACTGTTAACAGTCTCACTGTTTGAATGTCTACTTTACATGTTTTAACTTTGTAATTTGAACAACTGTTTCCAAGAAGTCAGTATGTAATTTGTCAAGTAATAATTTCTTAGGATTTTTTGTTGTTGTTCTTTTCTTTTTTTCCTTGGAATTCTGTATTGTTGCTACCTTTATTCTTTTTTGTTTTGTTTTGTTTTTTTTCTCTTTAAATAGAAAAAAAAAGAATGAAAGAGAAGAATACAGAGTATATTATCTTATGAAAAGTTATTCTCCCATCAAAGACTCAGGAAAAACAATCTTACTTCATAACCTAAATATTAACAGGAGAATATGGACAGCAGCAGTAGAGATTGTAGAAGAAAATTTGCAAACTAATATATATATATATATATATTTCTGTAATTAAACTATATATATGATTTAAAACTAAAACAAATAAAGACAGGCTGTCTAGGAATGTGTTCTGTTTTGCACAGTGCATGGTAAATAAGGACTCCAAAAATGAAAAAGATAAATTGCTAAGATTGTTAGATACAAAATTTCCAGTTACTTCTACTCTTACTATAGAAAGATTATGTATGATATATATTACAATCTTACTATAAAATTATATTTAGTAGCCAACAATGTTATGAAGTTATGATAACTGAGTTGAGATAAATGTCAATTGAACAAAATGTCACCTTGTAAATTAAATTAATTTTGAATGGGATTTTTGCAATAATCACAAATAGTTGTTTAAAAGAACATAACTAAATAGTGTTGGAAAATTAAGAAAATATTTAAATATTAAATCCCAGGATTAAAAATCCAGATGAATGAGGAATGAATCTTGTTTTTTATTCCACAGTGATGAGGAAGGTGAAGTTCAGTTCATACGAATGGGAAAGAAAAACACTCTGTCTATGCTCAAACATATTTTAATATTTTTATCATTAACAACTTGTACTTAACTGCAGTTTTTAAGAACTATGTAAGTCACGAAATTAATTGCATTCATAGATGTTTAAGTATTACTAATTAAAGTTAGAGCTCTTACGATAAAAAAAAAGAGAGAAATGGTATGATAAAGTAGCTTTCCTGATCAACTCTTTTAAATATTTATAGAATATATAAGCCAAGTTTTACTAAAAAAAATCTTTAAAAATACAAAGAAAAAAAATTTAGCAATTAGTTTTTACTATAGTAATGATTCTAGTACATGTTGTCTAAAACAACAGCATGTCTCTTAGAGGCAGGAAATTTCTCAGAAAGGTCCGTTAAGGAACAAAGTTTCTCTCTGTCTTTTTCTTTTCTTTTTTTCACTCTATAATCCTTTCTTTTTTGAAAGAACTGGAGTGTGTACCTGATATCAACCAAAGTAAATCTTTTCTGGAGAAAGAAACATAATATCTCGAGCTTCAAACTCTATTTATCAGAGGTCAGAATAACTTGATACCAAAACCTGACACATTTTTCTTACAAAAAAAATTACAGTCTCATCTGTTTCATGATCATAGAAGCAAAGATGGATACATAAATGATTCACAACTTAAATTCTATGACACTTACAATAATAATACATTGTTAGGAGATTAGTGATGTATATTTTTGGCAATATTAGGTGTTTTTACCATGCCCTTTGCACTAAGACTTGTTCTCACTCCTTTTTTACTTTTTATTTTGAGACAAGCTCTAAGTTGTTGCTCAATTGCTTGAGCTGGGGAAGAGAAGAAATAAAACTGTTCTTAGTTATACGTCAATAAAATATGTGGAAAATGTAAAAAAATATAAAGTATTAGAGTAGACAAATTTGATTTGATAACTAGTAGTGTAAGCTCAGTATAAAGAGGAGATGTATTTCTATTCCAAACTGTTAAAAATTACAAACTGTTATATATTACAAACTGTTAAAAAATAATTAAAAAAATAAAGCCAAAAATGTAGCTCAAAGGCAAGGTGCTAGCTTAGCACATTTGAGGCATTAATACTGAAGAAAATGGTAGTTAAAGTAGCACTGGCAGAGTAAAACATTTTGAAATCCATCTAAGGAAGTATGTGCATGAAATCTATATTGGAAGCTATAAGGTATTATTTAGAGAAATCAAAGACTTAAATGGGTAGATATATTATGATCAAAATTGGAAAGCTCAGTATTATTAAACTGTTAAGTTTTTCCAGGTTGATTTATATATCTTTTTGTAGTCCCAGAACAAATTTCAATGTTTTCCTCTTTAATGGGAACTAACCAACTGGTTCTGGTTCTAAGTTAAAAATGCAAGGGGATAGTTAAATAGTTAAAAAGAAAAGTGAACAAAGTTGGAATCTGTATACTGATGGATATCAAGAACCAATTACCATAGCTAGACTGAGAAAAAATGTCCTACTGATATTTCATTTCTTTTCAGGATGCTGGTTTTGTAGGTGAGTTCATAGTGGAAAAATTCATTGAGCTGTACACTTAGGACCTGTTCGCTGTTTCTGTGTGTAAATCAATACAAATGTTGATCTGAAAAAAATTAATGGGGTGAAGTCAAGGAAAAGCTGGTGTAGATATAAAATATACCTTAAAAATAAATATTAGCATTTGGGTTTTCAAAATAAAAATGGCTTATACTGTTTGCTGTCCAAAATAGAAACTTATAGATGAGTTTTCTCACACTTTTACCATAAAATAAATTGACATAAACTCTTATATATTTGTTTCTCACCAGGTTTTCCTTGGCTGTTTTGTTTGTTTTAACATTATTATGGGCCTAAGTCAGACAAACTTTGTTTCTTCTTTCCTTCTCCAATAATTGCTCCCTGCCTATAAGGTTGAGCGTGACTGCTAGGACTATAGTTCTGAGAGATCTTTCTTACCTTCATCAATGTTTTCTTTAAGAGAGGGCAGTTAGCAGAGCAAGCTGTTTTGAGATGGGATCTTGCTATGTAGTTTAGGCTATAATTGAACTTGTAGTCCTCCTGCCTCAGCTTTCTTAGGGCTGAGATTATAGATATGCATCACCATGCCTGACTCTATAGTGTTGTTATTGTTGTTGACCGGTTGTGTTAACAGTATCTTTCATCAGTAAATATCTGTATCATCTTCATAGTGTAAACTTGCTGGTAAATCTCTATCTTGTTAATTTACAATTATTACTACATTTGGTTTCATTCATTTACACGATAGTCATGTTATTTAGAGGTACTTTCACAAACATGTTTCAAATACACAAAGGAAGTTCATTGTTAAAGTTCATTGTTAAAAGTTCATTGTTAAAGTTCATTGTTAAAGTTCATTGTTAAAAAGAATATTATTTCAAAATGTAAAAATCTCTTAACCAATTTCTGTATTATACTGAAATTCTATTCATTTCCTTAAAATTTGGTCAGCAAAAGTTAATGGTCCTACCACTGGTTTCAGTCATCTATAGGTTTGCATTCAGCTTTCAAAACTATCCCACAGATTACCTAAGCACTGTGGAGCACACCCACAATCTTAACTTTTGGGAGACTGAGACAAGAGGACTGCAAGTTTGAGGCTAGTGTGGGCCATTTAGAAGAACTTGTCTCAAAAACAGTAACGATTGATGGCAGTGTTCTATAGTAGGTGCTCCTATAGCCTGTGGGAGGTTCTAGGTTCCATCCCCAGTACTGAAAAAATAAACAAATAAATATAACACTACTCTAGAACTTGGAAAATTCTCAGTTTGAAATTCTTCTTCTGGAATAAGTGGGACTTTTGGAGACACCTAAGCATAACAACATACGTGATTACAGAAAGCCTGTGTGGAGAGCATATGGGTGAAGCCTTTCGTACCCTTCAAGAGCCTTCTGAGAAACTCCTGTCTCACAATGACATACTGTTGTTTTAAACAAGTCCTGCTGGAATTATTGCTGCTGTGGCACCTATGGCAGAGAAGGGCTGTCCCTGAAGATGAAATAATGCTCACATTCTGCACTGCAGATGGAATCGTGAATCCTGTGGGCAAACAGCACCAAGAAGGAGCGAGGGACAGAAAATGAGAAATCAACATTTATTAAAAATAATAAATGGTTCAGCTTCTTGAGCACTATTGCAGAAAGACTCTGGAAAGTTAGAGTTTAACTACATGGACTTACTACGTGGAATACATGAAAGGAAAATTAAGGGCATCAAGAAATTAGAAATAAAGAAAATCCTATCACTCTGAGAGTCACACTACAATACGATGCACCTGTTATGAAACCTGCGCGGTCACCTGAAAGGGACCTTCTTGGCAGGCAAAGCAGTTTCCTGGATGCTGCTTATCTGTGCTCCGGTGCGTGTCTCAGAGCCTTCTGCGTGGCCTTGTCATTTGCTGCCATGATCTTACCTTTATCTTTGCTGTCTCTCCGGGACAGTGATCCACTAATGACTGCTAACTCTAATGATAGCTACATCTACTGTTGTCAGCTCTTCGTCAGCAAAGGGTCATTGTTTGCATCACTTTTGCATGGATCCAGCTCCAAGTATTCACAAAGCAGCATTTACAACCATCACATTGTAAATTTAAGGAGATTATACTTACATTTGAGCATCAAGAAACGGGTGTAAACCGTAGGGAAGACCTGATAACTTGTTCATCAATTTTCAATTTCTAAAAGAAAGCAAAGCAGAGAGAATGGTAGTGCTGGGTATATCTGAGTGCTTGGTGTTGGGGGGGGCAAGTCTTAGAGATGTAGTCTGGGCCTCAGGTGAGGGCTGGGGAGCCAAGCTGCCCAGACCATCTTGGAAATCAACAGTCTCCAAAAACTGAAAATGTTCTCAGGAAAATTGGCTTTGAAATGAAAAGCAGGAGTATTTTAACGCTGCAAGAAGAGCAGTTGCCATCTGCAGACAAGGGAACCAAACAACAGAGCATTTAAAACACCAGGCAATGGAAGCTGTTTGCATTTGTAAAAATGATAATGTTTTAGTTGTAATAACAAACTTTGATGTCCTAAAGAAATGCTTTACTGATCATTTTAGAATAAAATATATGTTCAAGAAAAGTATTTTTCAATGCTTATAAGTCAATTAAATATTTTTGTCCATTAATATAAGCATGTTCTTGGGCCTGGGATTTAGATCAGTGGTGTAAGTGCCTGCTTGGCAAGTGCTAGGTCATAAGTTCAATCCCCCATAAATTTTATATTTTCCATTCAAATACTGAGTCTTCTGATTAGTTGTATTAAAACCTTTTATTCTTCCTTCCTTTTACTGTTAATTTCTTGCACTAAACTGTTGATTTACTAAGATTAATGCTTGATGTATAGACTTTGAAGGGTTTTTTCCTTGTCTTTTTGAGACAGGGTCTCACTATGAACTTCAGGATGGTCTTAAGCTCACTTTGTAGCCCAGGCTGGTCTCAAACTTGCAAAAATCCTCCTGCCTCAGCCTCCCAAGTACTGGGATTAGAGGCCTGTGCCACCATACCTGGATGATTTGAAGGTTCTAAAGATGTTTTTAGAGACAAAAATTTCTAAGAACTCCAAGTTAACGGAGAGTAGCAGGGAAATGGTATTGACCCTTATGTTGGAGTTTAGACATACAAGTTTGCAGTGAAGCTTGACAATCCAACAAGATACTACAAAATAGTGTGGGGCTGGAATATTTCCAAATTCTTTGGTTGTTCAGTGCTTCCAAATTGCTTTACTGCATAAGAAAGAACCTGGTAATCAGAAGAAATGACTTTGAAGCAATAGAAGTACAAAACCAGGATAGGACAATTTTAGAAAGGATATACTGAACCTTCCCCATGGGAGTGGAGTGGTACTCCTAAGAAAGTAGTTATTTTGTTCTTACTATAACACACATCCAGCACACTGATTACCTAAGGAAAAACTAGCATGACATCAAAACACTGTCAAAGAGTTAGAATTCTAATCTAGGCATGTAACTCCCCTGAAGAAAAATGATTATAATTGCTATGCCAATTCCCTCCAGTCAAAGACCACCAGGAATGCACCTGTAGTTGAGTTGAAGGTTTATTACTCATCACAGTGAGGAGTGTATATCTCATAAGGAACTGTGAGGGTCTTAGGTGAAGAATGTTAGAACTTATTGTAGAATTTGGGCTGTGACTCAGTGGTTTGGAGCAGTGCCTAAGGAAACAGGGTTTATTTGGATTGCATTTTGTTAGAAAGCGGGAGTAGGTGTATGATTGACCATCTCAATTAATCGTACCTCTAATGAGGTCAGATGAGTCAGACTCAATGGGGAAAAGCAGCTGTCATTTGTATTAATGGGCGGAAGTTTATGTGTGGTATTTTGTGGGTACCACAGGAACCCTGATTTTTGCCCATGTTTAAACACAACTGTGAAGTACCCTTGTTTATTCTGAATGACCTTATCTGATGTCGGTGTTCTGTGAAATTATTTATGTGCACCCACAGAATGTCCCTGGCTTAGCTCTAAGCTGCAGGCTAGCTACAAACTGCACCGGGCCTAGCCTGTAAATGCTGGCCATTCCTGGTTGCCAGGGCCTGTTTCTTGTTTCCTTGTCTAAATGCAAGATAGTAAGACAGATCGGTCACAAACAGTAGCTGGAAATGGGGACAGAAAATACATGTGTGCTACTTAATTGAATTCAGGTTTGACTATAGAAGATACTTTGAGGAATACTGTGGGAAATTTGAATATAGATGGGATATTAGGTGATGTTAAAAGATTGTAAATTGTGAGGTGCTATAATGATATTGGGCCATGAAAAAAAATCCTCTTTTGAAAGAGGTCCTTATTGATATTTTGGGGGGTAAAATACACTACCCATAATGTATTTTGCAATTTTAACCCCCTCTTTAAAGGGTGAAACAAATATACCAAAATTGATTGTGAAAGTTTAGGATTGCACGCATGTTCAGTATGCAATTTTTCTACTTTTCTGTGTTTGAAACTTTGTAGCTATAACTCAAAAATGGAGTAAAACACAAACAGTGGATGTGAGGCTGCCTCTGACAGGACAGCATCAGCCTGGGTGAGGGAAGGCAGAAGAGAGAGTGTCTACTTTTCTGGGATGAGCATCTTGCCATGGTTGAAGAAAAATCTGTTGTAAAATGATATTCGGTTGTACACTTTCATGTTTGTATACATGAAATTATTTACATTATACTTCACAGGCTATTTTGAGAATTTTGGAACTATTTTGATATCATCCGAGTTTTGCCTATTAAGTTGCTTTTCCAAATGAGAACAAAGTGACTGTTGTAGTGAGGCTGTTTACGAATGCCACTCAAAGATGGTATGTTTTCTGCCTGTGCATTCCAGATAGTGGCAACCCAGGTCTCTATCTGTCCCAATGACCCAGTCAAATGTGCAGGGTCACTATGGGCAAAAAGAGGCAACCTCTAGGTTAGGTGTTGCTACTCATGATTCATACCAACTAAGACAGCTTGGGAGTAGTGGTTTGAGCTTTGTAATGATTTTGTCTTAAACCTCCTATTTGCCAGAGCTCAGTGTTTGAGACAGACAGCTTGGGTTTGGGAGGCTGAGAACACCGTGGTAGAGGGGAGGCCACCAGATTAGAGCCCAACAGAGAGGTCGATGGAGACCCAGCCAGAGTATGGCCCAAGGAGAAAAAGGGCAGGAAGGGAGCGGAGAGGGAGAGGAGACTGCAATCCAGGATGGAGCCAGAGACCATTGTTAAATTTAGGGTCAGAAAGATCTGTTGTCTAGATGAAGAATTAAATAGAGCAAAGACAATTGTTGCTCCAACTCCAGGTTTCACTCATAAAACAACGTGGGGTAGGTCTGCAGTTACCAAGTGGAGGAAACCTCGTGTCTAATTGATCCTTGCGAACATTCACCTGTAATGATGGAATTAAACATGATCTGTGCAGCGCCCCTGCTGAAATGCTTCAAGCGTGTGAGCATGGGGTGGGGACTGGAATCAGCTCTTACACACTCTCCCTGTCAGGCGATGCTCAAATCCATCATAACCACTTTCAGACTTCCATCGCGCAGGGGGTGTGTTCCATCTGTTTGGCACCATCTCCATTTGGAGCCATGTGGATCTGAGCCCTTTGAAAATGATTTCCCCTCAAAAACCCTTTCTTTGTGTGCGTTCCTGTAAGCTTTCTGGACAAGTCTCGGACTAAAGTTCCGCTGGACAACATCGTCACTGAGAAACTCAGTGCTAAATTCTATTTAAGCATAGTCCCTTCATTCCTGCTTGTGACAAAGCTGATTTCCACTCATTTTTCCAGAATGATATAAAATAAACTAGAGATGCACAGTGGCCTTGCCCACTCTGCAGTGCTCCTGTCACATTTTTTTTATCAGTGCTTGTCAGAGACCCAGGGTTCAAACTATTGGAGGTCCAGATGACATCTGGCTTCCCAGCTCCCCCGGAATACTGGCTGCAGTGCTTATCAGTGCATTATTCATCAAAACTGATGATGCAAGGTACAACATGCTGTCTGCAGCTCAGGATGTGAGTGGAGAGGAGTTGGCAGAAACGCCTGGTGTTCTGTGAGCAGCATGTAATCAATAGTCTGGGTGCTTGTTCACTTCGTGTTGATGACTATTCCCTCTGGTACACTTCCGTATATTTTTGGGTTCACTGTACTACCAGCTGTGCAATTTTTCTTCCTCTGTTTCCCATACCAGCTCCGTAGACTGAGCAGAAGGAGCAACCTTTTTGTGTGGCGAGTGTCAAATCAAATAATCTAATGACCGAAAGCAGGGCAGCAGCAGGCATGGGCAGAAAGAGACAGTTCTAATAATCTCCAAGTGTAGTTGGTAATGAAACCAAATGAGCTGCACTGAAATTCAGACTTTCTGCTACTTGACTCAAATTAAACAGTTCCAATCCTCCCCTCTGCTCCTTCTCAAATGACAAATCATGGGTTTGCCTCCTCCCATTTCCTCCATTAAGTGTGTGGCTGCATGTGCTGCTGTGTGTAAATCTTCTTCCCGCCTTGGCAGAGAGGAACTTACTCCCTTTGTTAGTGACACGTGCCCAGCCTCGTCAGTGAGTGCACGTGTCTCAGACATGTCATCCCCTTGCTCAAGACGATGATGTTATTGGTGATTGTGCAATTGCTTGAGAATCAGTATGGAAATCCATCTTGTACCTCTGAGATGAAAAAATGAATTCTCAGCTCTGAGCGGAGCAGGTAGGTATCTCTCATGAGTTTTAGATCTTTTCTAACTATTTTTACTGACAAAAAAGATGATTTCCTTTTTTTAAAACAAGGAAAAACGGACACCCAGATGATTTTAAAAAAAAGCCAGTTGAAGTGTTCAAATCAGTCTTGATTTTTAGTAAACTTTTAAGCAATGGTTTTGGAAAATCTTTAAGGTTTTAACGTTCTCCAGAATAGTGGCTGTGAAGAGCCACTGCAAGGCCCGGCTGTCTCAGGCAGCAGTGAAGTCGCTGTCCTCAGGTGATTTGAAGGCTGAGCAGCCACTGCACAACCTGGTTTTTGTCCTATGTCTGTGGTTTAATAGCTGTGTCCATCACGTTTGTCAGGCCCAACGATTACTGCAGGTCAAAACCATGATCACTACAAGGCATTAACTGATCTCTTGTGTCTCCACACCTCTTCAGCATTAAAATATTGGGTGTTATTTATTTTTAGGCTGAGTAAATCTGGCTATACTGATTTCTAGTTGACAGTGATATTATTCTTTCACAGGGAGGACTTCAACAGGGGATTCCAAAATTTCGTCATTTGCTGTGGACATAGCACATCCAGTCACTCTGCACAGATGGGGTATTTGCCTCTGGATAATCGAATCTCTCTGGTCCTGGGGCTCTGCCCTGGAAACATGCACTTTAAAACAGGCAGTGCACAGATTATATACCATGACATAGAGCAGCTGTAGGTAGGATGGGAATAAAAGAGGGAATCATCAGAGTAGTTACTAGGGTCACAAAATTCAATTTTGTCTTTTTGAGATAGGGTCTCATCATGCAGTTCAGGCTGGCCTGGAGCTCACAGAAATCACCCTGCCTCGGCCTCCTGAGTGCTGGGATTACAGGCATGCACCACCACACCTGGTGCAAAGTTCAGTTTGAATAGGGCTGGGATTCAATCATGGGCTTCTGAATTCAGACTTCTCAAACTCAGTCCTAGCAGGGCTGTTTCAAAATTCTGAGGCTACTAGTAAAGTTAATTAACCTCTCCGTTGCTCAGTTTTAATCTATGCTAAATGTGGATACTAACATTAGTTAGGTCACAGGTGATTATAAGGAATATTGGGGTGTATCTGTACAGAAAGCACTAACACCTAGCAAGTGGTCAATGAAAGCAAACCATTATTATTGTGACTAGCAAATTAAAAGTTTGTCATGCTATTTCAGAATTCAGTTGCCTTCTCCTGCAACGGTGTTATTGAATATCTGACATGTTAAGACATCGTTTTATGTGCCAAGGGGTAAAATGTGATAAGAATATGGTTCTGACCTCAGGGAGATTAGAACTGATGGAGTGGAGTGAGACATGTATATGGCTAACAGTGAAGGGTGTGGAAATCCCACAGTGGAGGCACCGACCTTGGGAAAAGAGAGCCTCTGATTCTTACTTGAGACGAGGAAGTGGATGGTGGGTAAAAAAAAGCAAGGTGATCATTTGAGCGGTTCTGGAGGTGTAGTCCAGAAATTCCGACGGGATTGGAAGTATGAGAGTGTAGTCAGATGGAATGTAATGGTCAAGGAGGTAAGAAGTGGAGATTATTCAAGACTGATAAATGTTCCCAGGCACATCAAATATTTATTTTATTTCACTGTGGACCTGCATGGTACACAAAAAGGAGCAGGGTGTTTGCAGCTGGCTTGATCTGTGGTTGGATTTTGTTTCTGTCAGTCATCCAGCCATGTGACATGAAACCTCACTTTCTTTATATAGGTACCATGGTAAAGATAATAACAATTTATATCCCATAGTGGTATTGTGGATAATTACAGGAATAAAATGTATAATCCATTTCCTTTTTGTAGGAATTTTTTTGTTTTACATCTTATATTATTTCAAAGTAGATAATAATACACAGTATAATAACTATTGTTATTTTCTTCTTATTTTTTTGTGACTACCTTAGGGTAGTCATTGATAAATCTTTTCTTTGTGGTAAAGGCAGTGGCTCATTCACCACATTTTGGGACAGCGCAGCTACCAGCTGCAGTTTCTTTGTGCTTGTGAGGCTGAGGGAAAATTGATTCAAGGCCCAGATTCCATGAGCATTGAGAGGTTGGCTATGGATCCAAGCCTCTGAGATTCCTCTGACTTTCCTTTATGTTCTTACCTCTCTTCCAGAATGTGTCCTTGTCCTGAGAACATTGGGGTGAACAATTTTCTTAGAAGAAGGAATAGTCCATGCAGAAAGGTAAGGGTGTGCTTAACTTTCTCAAAGAACAGGGAAGCCCTAAGACTGGAGCACAGTGTGGGACATAGTGACCTGATATGTGGTCAGAGTAATGGTCAGGAGACAGATCATGGAAAGCCCTATTTTTCAGATTTCATCCTAAAACAGGAGAAATTCCTTGGAGAATTTTGGTAAATGGAGTGAGATAATATATCCTTATACTTTAAAAAGATCACATTGGTAGCTCAATGAAAAATAGACCGAAGAGGCACAAACAGCCCGCTGGAAACCAGTTAAGAGGCTAATCAGCAACCAAGAGAGAGATGATGGTGGTCTGGGCTAGAGTTTCAAAAGCAGAAAGAGTTGGCAATCCTCTAGGAAGAAGTAAGGTAACACTCATGGATTGGATACGAAGGTGAGAAAGAGAAAAATCAAGGATATGTCCCAGACTTTTGGAGTTACCATTTATCAAGCACGAAAGGACTGAAAGAGAAGCATGTTTGGGAGGGGAAATCAAAAGTTTGACTTGGATATGTTAAGCTCAAGTTGCCTTTTCTGCCTAATATTCCACCAAGTGGATATGTGCATCTGATAGTTGAATACATGATTTTGGAAATTAGGATTGGGATTAGAGCACAAGATCAAATTTGGAAATGCATTATCATTCACTTTTATATGACTACCTTGGACATATAGCTCAAAGTTGTGTAAAATAATATTGATTTTTATTTTTGATCAAGAGGAGAAAGTAGTTTCGAGTTTGTTCACCTTAAACACAAAATGCCTGCAGTGACTGGAAGGCGGGAACCTGAGAGGCCAGCTCCAAAACTGGCCCAGGTACCTTGTCCAGTGAGAGATTGGACAATCAGCCAAGTCCAGGAAATGGGGAGCAGAAATCAGGACTGCTTAAAACTGCATCTGGAGTAAACAAGCAAAACTCACCTTCCTTTATTTTGTTTTATATCACTGAGCAATTTGATTAAAACAAATCAGCAGGACAAAAAATGAAGTTGCTTTTCTGTGGGGAGACAAAATCAATGAGAAGAATCAAGGTTGAGTAAATGTCCTATGGATACTCAGGGGAGGAAATTCATTTTCCAGAATAAGAAGGGAATTTTTCAAGGTTTAGTTGTTTTCTAAAGCACAAAGTTACTTTCACTTTGTACTTTGGCACTGGAGGTGCGTGGCATACTGAAAGATTAGCAGTTCACCACCCGAGAGTGTTTTCAAAGTGCTTATGATAGGTTTTTAACTTGATAGGATGTGTAAATCTCCCAGGTAAGGAATGTCTTTGTGAAAGTAACCTAACCGGGTTGGTCATTTGGAAAAGTCTGTGCCCAACGCAAATTTGGCAACACAGGTAATGCAATTTCATGGATTGTCCTAAAGATCAGCCCCTGTAACCACACCTGAAGAGAAATAAGTTATAATCAGGGTGGCGACACTCTCGGTGACCCTTCTACAGGGGACCTACCAGGTGACTGCACGTGAACAACTTCTGGTTAAAGTGACATTGGGATCTCCCTCAGCATTTGAGCTGATGTTAAGCACATGCAGGGAGCCCCCAGCCAATTCGTGGGCAGGAATTGCAATTGCTGGACAGAAGGAGGCTCCTGCTTGGGCTCCGTTCCTGCAGCTCCTTGCTGGGCTGGCCACGGCTTCCCCAACGCTGTGCAGTTTGAGGCTTTGCCCCACCAATCCTGCTTCCTTCTCTCACATCTTCACAGCTGCCAGACCTACTACATCGCTATCAGAAGGTCTTACTGCTCTTTTGCCATTCCTTGCCCTCCGCCCTGCTCTTTTTACTTATTTTTTACAATTTTAAGGCAAGATCTTGCTAAATTGCTATTGCCTTAGTTGGGTTAGAGTTGGCAATCCTTCATCCTTCCAAATGCTGTGACTAAAAGGTGTGCAATTCTCCTTTTCTTTTATGTTTTCCATTTCTAGTTCTTCTAGTTTTGTCTTGTCATTACCTCTTAGAGGACTCATCTGATACACCATATCAGCTATATCAAAAAGTCCCTAAAAATACACAGAAAGGCACTACCAGGTTTATTTATGCATATTTCTCTTATTTACAACCATTTTTACTTTGTATAAATTTGATGTATTCTGTTTGATTTAATTACATAGACACTTTGGGAGAAAGAATTGAGCAGTTTTTTTTTTTGAAAGAATGCTAACATTGTTAGAAAAATTGACATAAAATACACATCAGGTAAAATATGAATTTTGCTCTAACAACCAAAAAACTTTTAATAATTTGCAATAATTTTTCAATTTTTCCTGATAATCCTCTGGTACAGAATAGAATTATCCCAAATATAAATGCTTATCTTCCTGTTGTAATAGATTTAGGGATGTAAGACTGATAATGAAAACAATTGTGGTAAAGATAGGATGGGTTCCCTAAACCAAAATCTTTCTCAAATGGGCACATTAGGATTTTCTTAACTTGTTATAATGACTCCTCATCCTCTCAAGCCTTTAGCGCCCTTGTGCGATTCTGTATGGCAAAGCCTTAGAAGTCTCTGTAAGGCCCAGTATCTTTTCTTATTTTATTACTGAGCAGAACCAGCCATGTGCTCAGGGTCATGAGCCCCAGACACTGACATGAGCCAGGTATGAGGAGCACTGCACTGTGGAGCCAGAAGCTAGTGTCTCATGCAGTTTAGCCGTGGCTCTGTGGCTGTGGCTCCTTGGCTCATGTTTTTGGTGTGTCTGAATTGAGAAGGTTAAACTAGCTCCTCGCCATGAACTCTTTCACTTCTGAATGTCTGTAATTTTCTGAAACTGAAAAGGAATAAAATGTGTCCACATTCATCTTCCTATAGTACTTCTCTATCACTAAAAATAATAGCAAAACACACCATCTGTAATATCAGGACTCTGGGAGGTTGAGACAGGGACTTCAAGGCAAGTCTGGGCAATTTAGCAATACAGCTAAACCTTTTCTCAAAATTAAAAATAAAAAAAAGACTGAGAATGTAGTGCAAAAGCCCTGAGTTCAATCACCGGTACCAAATACAAAACAAAACAGAACCTAAATTATGTGCAGATTTTCAAAGATAGTTTTTACTTTATTCATTACCCATCCCCTGCTTTGTGGGATGATCTCATCAAATTTCAGAGGAATTGAGATGACCAATTTCCAAATCATCTGGAGCAATTAATTCCAGTGGTTGGAGTTAATTATGATGAGGCAATTCATAAAGTATACAGTAGAAAAAAAGCAGCAATTGATGAGACTTCATCTGCAGTGAGATTTTTTTCAAAGGCATTCTTCTGGCAGTGCATTACAAAGTCAAACATATGCGTGCTTCAATGGTGGGAAAATACTTTATGAGGGCATAACTAGGTATGTGTATGAGTAATATGCATATGGACCTATCTATATTTTTACTGATTTGATACATTCATAATTGGTGTATTACATAGGAAAATTAATGACTATCAGAGACCTCAACTCGAACATTATTATATATAAACTATATGCATAAAAGAAGTCCATTAGTTAAAAAGCCATGATATTATGAAATAGTAGTATCAATATGAAAAATTAATAAGAATATATTGAGTATAAAAATGACAATTTAAGAAGCACTCTCAATTCTGTATTGTAAAATAAAGAATTTGCAATAATGCAATAGTAGACTATATTTCTGTTTTATGATTCAGATAATAAAGCACTTAGGTTCCACTTTCATGGTTTATGCTGTTATCAGAACCCCCTGATATAATTAGATGGCCTTGTTTTAGATAATTACTTACATTTTCTTATTGCATAGCAAAAATCCCACTGGTAAAAATCTTTGATATCTTTAATCTAAGAGCTATGTTACTGGAATAGGCCAAGAGAGCCAAAAATCAAGTTAATTTACTATAAAAAAAACCTCCAAATTCTTGTAAACTGAATAATAGTGATAATACATTTGCATGCGGAAAAGCTAAAGTAAACCTGAATAAGATATTTCTTGAAAAATTACTATGTATGAAAAGTTTTATTTCTATTTATATGAGTAACGCCAAACAACCTACTCTTTGAAGGTAAAAACAAAAGGAAAAAAAGAGTTCTCAAAGCTAGATTAGCTTAACAGTATCCTAATAGTTGTCTTGTTCTTTACTGTTTAGGGTCTAGGTCTCTTGAATTTTTAAAAATTATTGCGAGTCGGAAAACACTCATGCCAGTATTCTGATATTAATATAGACACACTTGCTTATGTCACATGAAATTGTCTAAAATGATGTAAATGTACTTGCAATTGAAAATGTAAGTGTAGCCTCCCCAATCAAAATAATTGATGAGAAGACAATTTTGGAATGTTTCTAACTTTGTTATAAATATAAGCACTTCATTTTTGTTCCTGATTTTCTGACATTTCAGATAAGAAATTATCAATTAAAATACTGCCAATAAAATGAACCCCCTCTAACTTTACCCTAAAAACTAACTCCCCCAATCCTGTCTGAATGATAGCTATTCTTTATTGTGGACCAGTACTCATACGTATTATGTACTTTTATCTCCTCAATAATTTTTCAATGTAGGTACTGATACCTCAATTCTGCTCATAAAGACAATGAATTCACTAGGACTGTCTGCTTCCCAAGGTAAGTTGGTTTCGTTAACCACAAAACAACCTGTCTAGTTTTCAGCTTATCACTGTAGCATTCTATGCATGTGTGTGCTAGGAAGCACGTGTGCCAGTGTGGTGGGAATTTCTGTGCAGTGCCTTTCTGGAAGCATAGGAAAATTCTAGGGGTGCTCATGAGTAATCCTCAGAAATATCAATTCTTCTCCCTGCCCTCCCTGTAAGAGAAGTCCTTTACAATTAGGGATAGCAATCAGTTTTCTAAATTTATGTGGTTTTGTACTTGTTTATATATTCAGTATTTCTGTCCATTTCAGGCTTTTCTGGGCTTCCCCTCAGCCTCCAGCATATGATCAATTTTTCATGGGAGGAGGCATGACCTGGGACACTTGCCTATTTATATATAGAACTATAAAGATAACGATACCCTCTAGCAAATGAGGAAACCTGTGAGCTGTAAATGCCTGTGTCTCCAACTAATTCACAGAATTCCCTCCAAGGGAGGGACTTATTTTGCATTTGAACTCCAAAACACCTTTCAAGATTGTTAAACTTAACACCAGCCTGAAAATCCCAGTCATGCTGGAGATCAATTAACTGCTCCTAGTGCGCCACTAGCTCCCCTTTAAGTTGTTTGCATTTTAGAGTAATTTGGCCATTATCCCATTCACACTAAATAAAAACACATTATTATTTTGTATGATGGGAATTTCACTTATAATACTCACACCTTCTAGGAGCTCGGTCCTCTCCTTTTTCCCTCTAATCTAGTGGTCAAATTATTGATATCTGTTTTTGTATCAGCTTCAAATCTCAGCTTACCTTCCTCTGCATACTTGTTTTGTTTTATTTCATTCTTTCCATTACAAGATTGCCTCTCTTATTCTCACATTAGGATTTAAGTGCTCTGAATATTCCCTGCTTACATTTTTCAAACCAACTTTCTCATATTGAATAAAAATTTATTACTTGACTACCTAATTATTACCTAATTTTTTGCCATTAACTTTAATATTTTGAAATAGTAATCTTTTATGGCAGCAATGGTGTTCATTGTAGAAGATTTATACAATTAAGTAAGGAGTAAAAACAAAATAAGTACTACAAACAAAATAAGTATCATCAACTGGAAATAACCTCTGTTGTGATATACAATCTTTCTTTATTTCCATGCATATTCTCATTTGCAAATATCAGAGTAATAAATTATACCGCATAAACTGTTTTGTAACCTTTGCCTACAACATGACATAAATATCTATTTCTATCTTCCTAGATATTCTTTTTCAACATCATTTGCAATGGCTTTATAGTTTCCCTTTTCTGGATATACACAATTTATTTAACCAATTCCCCATTGCGAGCTTTGGGCTATTTTTATGTTCTGGGACATTTTAAAGAAATCTATGATAAACAACTTTGATAACTAAATCTCTGAGCATTTATAATCATTTTATTAGGGTTGATCTGAACTTGACCAGAATTTTAAGATTATCAAAGAAAATATATTTTTCCAAAATTTCATCCAGCACAATTATACCACTTTATACCTTCAGTTACAGTATTGATGTTTCTTGTATTATTGTTTCTTTATAGTCCCTTAATTCTACACATTTGAATGTTAATTGCTTAGGAAAAAGCACATTGATTCAGTCAGAATTTATTTAAATACCAGAAAAACTGCATTTAAAACATTTTCTTGATCTATCTCTATGTGTATATGTATAGGTTTATTGCCTGTTTATGTTCTTTGCTCCTTTGTAAGCACCATCTATTAACTTTAGTGTCACATTTGCTACAGTTTCCCTACTCTTTAAGTCATTTTGTTTTGAGATTTTAAAACTATAGTCATCTTTTTCTGTAAAGTATTTCTTATTTTGATGTTATAATTATCAACAAATTTTGACCTTAATATATATTTTCAGCTAAAGCACAATTCCTAGTACTTTTGTGATTTCAATTGAAAAATTTAGATTTGCATTATTTAAAAGGATATAAAAATAGATTTAAAAAAAGAAAGCAGGAGAGACAGAGGGGTCTTCCGTGTTGACAGGAGGCTGCTGGGCTGTTAAGTAGGACTCAGGGATGTTGGGAAATGGTGGTTACAGACTCATCTTGCCAGGCTAAGAGAGGGATCTGCCATCAGCTGACCTGGAAGGAAAGTGGAAAGGTAGGAAGTACTCACAGGGTGAGCACCATGTCCTTGTGCTCAATTTTTGAGTGCTGTCCATTAATTGTTGCTTGCCTGCATCTTAGCTTCATCTCCCTGGCTCTCGATTTTGTTGAGTTCCATCTAGTATATTTGAAGATTGTACTTTTCAAAGATACAACCTTGAAACAGAGGAGCGGGCCATTGCTAGCCAAAGGTATAAATGATGTGACCACTGAGTCACTGTAAAATTTCTCCTGAACTGCTTCTTTGCATTATCTGTACTCCTTAAACATGTTCTCTGGCAATTGCCCGTCTTGGTCTTCAATGCCTAAGATGTGGTAGGCCCTCTGTTTTTATTGAAATGCATATAAATAGTACACAAAGGGATTGCGCTTCATAAAAATCTGTTAACATGTTTTATTAATTAATCTCTGATGGTTGTGTTGTAGTCAGGGGTTATCTTGTGCCTTTGCATTTCAGAAATGTTTAACCTTGTTTCATTTGTATAGGAGTTTACAGTTAAGAGAACAATGAGAATCAGGACATGGAGTTTATAATATTATTTTTATGATGATCACCCAGAGTTAACACAAGAAAATGCAAGAAGTCTATCCACAACACTAAAGACAGAATATTTAGCCAATGGCCTGAATCCCACAGCAATGTCCCACATGAGTCCAGGTGAAGACCCAGAGCTCATGATAGTGACTCCCACGAGTCCAGCTGGAAGTCTAGAGCCCAGTGATCCAGACACTAGACCCCTACAGCCAAGAGAGAGAAAAGCCTGGCTACTGCTCCAGCTGGCAGCAAACCTTGGTGGCATCCACATGGTGCTGATCTTAGGTGCAAGGAAAATGCACAAATTCTGAGGGTAAGATGGCTTCCACCTCGATTGCAAAGGGCCTGGGAGGCCAAGCAGTGTATCCCTGAGAGGGCAATTTGTAAAGATGTAAGGCTGAAGCCAAAGGTGCAGTGGAGACCCCCAAGTCTGGAAAAGCCAGGAATGTGGAAAAGCCAGGAATGTGGATCATCCAAGGAAAGCTGCAAAAAGCAAGCAGAGAAGGTTTAAGAGAGAAGCTGCAGGAGCTAAAATCCCTGAGAGTGCTGTGGGCAAGCCTTTTGGAGCTTGCAACCAGATTGCTTCAAATGCTGAGCATGGAAATTTAGGACTTAATGTTCGCCCTGCTGGATGTTGGACTTGCTTTGTTTCCAATGCTTTATATGTGAGCATTTGGATGGTAAATGATAGTCCTATGAAGCCCTCTTCATCATACCTTTTTTGCAGGAATCTGGAAGGAGGTTACTGTTATAATTTACCGTGTTTAATTTTATCATGAACCCCTTTACAAGTGTTCTTTTCTTCATTTCTTCAAGGAAGGTATGTACAGTTTGATGTTATACTTCATTCAGGAATAGTTTTGAAGCAAAGCCAGCAAAGCCAGCTAATAAGTAGTGACATCAACAGGTAGGGGTTTATTTTTCTTCATCTGATGGAAGGTGATGGACCCATGCCAATGAGGGCCCCTCTACATATTGTCAGGACCAAGACTTTGAAACTGCTACTCTACCATTCTCATGCAATGGCTTTCATTGGAGTACATTAGATTGTAGCTGGGATTGAGGGTGTAGCAGAGAGGCAGAGTGTTTGCTTAGCATAGGAGTGGCCCTGATTCCATCCCTAGCACCAAGAAAAAAGAAGAAAAATGGTAACTGGAACTTCAGTCATTAGGTGGGAAGAAGGAGAAGGATAAAGGCCAAAATAGCAAAGGTACTAAGTCCTTTAGAGCTCTTCTATTTAAAAGACTTACCCAGCATTGCCACACAAAAGTTTCTTTGTAGATTGATTACTGGCCAGGTGTGTGGAACAGGGCCACCTCTGTCTACAAGAGAGGCTGATGCTTAAATGTTTAGATAAGCACTGGACAACTTCAGCACAACTGGGATTCTCTTAGTAAAGGAAAGAGGCGATACTAGATGTGACATGGAAAAACAGCAATCTTTGCTATTAGTAGGAAAGATTTTGCATATCGGCAATTCAAATAAAACAGAATAGAATTTAATTATCTACTTTATTATCTCATGGGATTATGGTGACTTTGAAATGAGATAATGCCAAAGAATCTTAGGCATGCTTGTTGGTTATTAGGCATACATTTAATTTATATGAATAATTGTCTATAAAGTGTTGGACAGGGCAAATCTTAAGAAATATTAGCTATGATTCTTTGCTGTTATGACAAATGTTTCATTCTCTGTGACTTTTTAAGCTACTGTTTCATAAATTATATGAATACAGTTCTCTCCAGAGACTTTTACCTCTGCCTACACAATTATTAAAGGCTTGACCTTAAGTAAGAAAGCAGTGCTTTCTAATCACTTAGCATAAACCACCATTTGTGAGGAATGTTTTGGGAAACTATAGCAGATGGGAGTATTTATCTGCCTTACTGGAATGCTTTATATTATATCGGCTGACTCACAAAGGTTTTGTGGAGTCAAGACTACGAAGCTGCGTGTCAAATGTGGGTTAAGACTATTTGAAAAATACTGGTCAGTATGATTTGTCACATTCTGGAAGACATAAGAAGGACAATGACTATAAAAGAAAGCATACATTCAGAAATTATTGTGAGTGAGAATTATGGCATCATTGAATGCTAGTGGTTGAAGGTTTTACAGGGGAAACAGACTCAGAGTATTCAGAGTGATTAAATGCTATGTAAAGGTTAATAAGTAGATTATAGCATGTATTTATTATATTTTGTCTCTTGAGGTTATGTCAAAGAGAATGTAAAATTTTTTGAAAATGCTTCATTTTTGTAATACAATCATTAAAATAGTTAAGTTGTGAGTTGCAATTTCACAAGAAAAATATTGTCTTTGTTATATAAATTGATAAAAGCACTATGTAGATATCTGCCTTTGTGATAATCAACTTTAAAAGAAACTGATAATTGAGACTTTTCTGAGACTTATTGCTTAGAAGAATCCAAGAGTAAGTAAAATTGAAGAATGATTTCATTGTGACTTCATTTTAGAATCAATGTCCTTTTGCAAATGTGACATCAGCTGATAACCACTCCAAACTTCAGTTTTGCTATCCTTAAGTGGGAATAACAGTAATACCTACCTCATTATGTTTTGGAATTTTAATGGAGTAATACATTTAAAGGTGCTGCAGAAGACATTCAGCATGTGCACCTACTATTGAGAGAGAAATCATCTCCTCGGATTCATGATCTCACTCTTCACGACTTCAAGCTACTTTCAGTCAAATGTAGTCTGAAAATACTAAATAAAAAATTCCAGAAATAAACAATCATAAGTTTTAAGCTGCATGCCATTCTGAATAGTGAGATGAGATATCATGCCAGCCCACTTGGGACATGATTTATCCCTGTGTCCAATGTGTCCCTGCTGTGTGCTCTACCAGTGTCTTAGCCACCTTGTAGCCATCTTGGTTGTCATATCAACTGTAACTGTATCACAGTGCTTCTGTACAAGTAGCCTTTATTCCACTTAATGACCTTAAACTGCAGGAATGTGATGCTGGCAAATAGGGTCTGGCAAAGAGATGCCTTCGAGCACTTCCTTTGCATGGAAAGGTAAACTTGATCACAGGTCTGGTTGTACAGGTAAAAGCACCGTATAAATATGTAGGGATTGGAAGTACTCACAGTTTTAGGCTTCCACTGGAAGTGGAGAAAAAGGGAGGACTAGTGAAGTCTTGGTATTAGTATCAAATAACTCAAATCTTCCTTACACATACAAGAGATTTTGTCAAATTGAAAGGTAACACATTTGCTACAAAAAACCTCATGTTCTGTGGAAGAGGCCATTTTACAACTGTCTAATCTTTATATGAATCCTGTTTGCTTTAAGCAAAATTTATTTCTTAGATCTGTTTTTGTGTGGGGCTTCTCAATGTGTGAGTGCTAGCAGAACACACTCTAATGCCTTTCCGTAAGAGCACAACCTACTTAGGACCACCTTAGCCTGCAGATCACTGATGAAAACAGCTGGAGCTAACATCTGTGCCTTACAAATCCTTCAAAGTCATAACAAAGCCAGCCTGATTTCATAACCATAGTACAAATTTCAGTTAATGTATAGGAAAGATGTCTGGAAAAACTAATAATGTTGGGCATACTATAATACAAACCACACTGAGAAATAGCACTAAGGGAAACAGACAGGAAATAAGGTGTATATTTAATATTTTCCTGTGTAAGTATGAATTTCACTCTTTCAGGTTGATGTAATGTGGCAAATCTGGGTCTTTTTAATGTGCCTTCCACCTTTCAAATTATAGTGGGAGTAGTTGTGAAGTAGAATACTGTCATGCAGAGTAATAAAATAATCCTAAAACAGGACTCCTCTCTGTCTCTCTTTCTCTTGCTTTCTCTCTCTGAACCTCCTTTCCTTAAAGTGCCCTTTGTTCCTTTGGCCACTTTGTGATGGCTACTAAACTCTTTGATCTGTTAAAATCACATGTCCCATGACAGATTTTCCTAGATGATTTTCAGTAAATGCTTTGGAATCCTGGGGCAGAAAGAAATTATGTAAATATAAGTTTTTATTACTGTTTTGTTTTGATTACTCTTTCTCCTCTGGTTTTTTTATTGCCTCATTTAATACAGGTAAATATGATGATCACACGTTGAGATGGGGGTTTCTGTTCTAATGTCTGTTCCCATGCTTTGCATTCAATCCATGTTAATTTAATTATCCATGATTTCTTAGGCAAAGAGAGAAATGTAGACTCCATGCTGTCTGCAACTACTTCAGTCATTCCTTTACTGCCCGTGACACCATGTGAGACCTGCAGATGCTAAACAGTCTCTCCCTTCACCAGCTCAAACAAAAAATGTTAACCATATGCACCTCCAACCTGTTTATCCTTAAGCAATGCAAAGCCATGCAGTGCTGCAGACCGGCAGTCAGAGCAAGCACAGAACTGTCACTTCACACAGGGTTGCCTGGTGAAAAAGCAGAACACAGAAGTGCAAGAATCTGTGGTAGGTAGGGTTGAGTCGAGCTCTTTTCTTCCAATTTTGTTACCAATGAAGATAAGAGTTTCTCTGAAATTCTATCCATATGCATAGAATTGATGATCTATTTCTTAGATTAGCCCCAGGATTTTAGATTTGGAATCTAAGGTGTTTTTAGGGACTGTGGATTCTGAATGACTAAATTCTCTGAGACATTACCTATTAACTACTCACAAGAATCGAGACATTAGAAAAAAAATGGAGAGGTTCTGATTCATTTTAACTCAAATATAAGAAGAATGATTGTTTTCCATAAAGCTTTTTTTTTTTTGCACATGTAGATCTTTTCAAATTCTTTTCATCTTGGCAGTTGAACTCTCTGAATGCTTTTAGCTGAAAAAAATTTCAGATTGCTAAACAAAAGAAATTTTAAAAGTGTGACAAAGTTTTAGAAAACAAAAACAAAAGAATGAAGATTCAAAGAAGATGAGCCGATAAATAATCTCGCTCTTTTTTCCGTCAAGTTAGGTTAATATATTGACATGTTTTATATTTTCTCCTTCTGAACTGTAAAACAACATAATCATATTTAAAAGTATTTTTGCAAAGTAAAAAATAAATGTGTCTCACTAAGGCAGTGCTTTTATCTCCACTTGTGCACATCCTCTTTAAGATTTTGTGTCTCTATGAGCTCCTTTTCCTCTTGATATAGCTGAAGGACACAAATAGCTCTGGTGAGACAAGCCTAGAGAAGGGTCTCCAGACATCTGGAGCAAGGAATCATATAAACAGTAGACTGTAATTCCCTATTTTAGTGAAAATCATACATTTTCTGGCTAAATACAATCTATATTTGTGTCCTATTTTCATCGCATATGTAGTCACCCCTATGGGTCATGATATGCGAGTACCAACTTGAATCTAAATTGAACAACGAAGCACTCACAGATAATATTGTGTTTACTGCAGTTTATAAACCTACCACTCAAGGATGTCTGCTCTTATTATTCAGCTTTATGCTGGAGATCCTAGCCAAGGCAATTAGATAAGAACAAAATTATAAATCTGAATTTTAAAGAAAGAGATAATGCTGTTTCTATGCATAGATGGCATTATCTTATGTAGGAAGTACCAAATAATCCATAGCAAAAAAGAATAAATAATAAATGAGTTTAACAAAGTTGTAGATTAAAACACCACAATAAAACTTCAACTGTATTTTTTATATTTTAGCAATGAATAATCTAGAAATAAAAAATTGTTTAACAGAATAATTCCATTTTAATGGCATTGTAAATAATAAAAAATAGAGGGATGTATTTTAAAAATTTTTATTGACATAACATATGTATCTTTTTTGGACATATTATGGAAATGTGAGATACAATAAGTAATAATTAAAACCAGTGTCATAAGCATTTCTCTGTCTTTGAACATTAATAACTTTTATGCATTGAGAGTTTTGTACCCTTTTTGAGTCATTTTAAAATGCATGGTAGATTGTTTGAACCAATAATTCACATATGTTCTCAAGAAGGACCAGAAGTAATTCCCTGCTCAGTAGCTTTGGTGTCCCTTGTTGAATTTCTTCCTGTCACATCTCCTTTGGTCCTTCTCAGGCTCTCATGGCTACTAGCTGATTTCATTTTTCTACAAGGCTGACTGACTAGTGTCCACAAATGAGTGAGAATATGCAGCATTTGTCTTTTTGTATCTAGTTTTAGCAATAACTTTAAGAAAAGAAATGCAAGACTTGTTGTGCCTTGAAAATATGAAACATTGTTCAAGGAAATGAAATAGTTTAATAACTGGAAAGACATGGACTGGAGTACTTAATATTGGTAAGATGGAACAATGTGCCAACTTGGCCTACACATCCAATATTATCCACGTCAAAATGTAAACTGCCTACATTTATTTCAGAATTTGACAAGTGGATCTTAAGATTCATATGAAAAAATAAAGGACCTCAAATAGCCAAACCAATCTTGAAGAACAAACATACAGGATTTATTCTGTCCATATTTAAAATTTACTATAAAGGTACAATAACAAAGACAGTGTGGTACTGCACAGGCTAGATATATAGACCAATGAAATGAAAATGGGAGGACAGAGGGCTGGGAGGATAGGTTAGTGGTAGAGGGCTTGCCTGGTATGGCTAAAGTCCAGGGTTCAGTCCCCAGCATTAAAAGTAAAAACAGAAATTGAAGTTCAGAAATAAATCTCATTTATAAATAGATATGTATAAATAGCCTTTCTGAGAAGATATTCATATAGCAAGTAAGCACATGAAAAAATTCTTGATATCATTATTGTTAAGGAAGTACAAATCAAAACCACTATTAGAGGCCACTGTATAAGCACTAGAATAGTTAAAACAAAAGCAAATACAAAATTAACTACATAAAATGAACAGGCAAAAAGAAAACAGAAGTGTTGGTGAGAATGTGGAGAGACTGGAGCATTTGCATACTGTCTGTGTTGTAAAACAGTGTAGTAATTTTGGAAAGAATCAGGTAGTTTTTTAAAAGTTTAAACCTTATGAACTGCTGTTAAACTCCTTAGACTATACCCCAGAGAAATAAAAACTTATATCCACATAAAAACTAATATGTGAGTGTTCCTATTAATATTCTTTACAATAGATCAAAGTTGCAACAATCCAAATGTTTTTTATTTGAGGAATAGATAAGCAAACTAGGGTAGAGCCACACAATAAAATATTACCTGGCATAGAAATGAAGTACTTGTATATAACACAACATGGGTGAATCTTGAAAATGTTATGCTAAGTGAGAAAAGCCAGTCTCAGAAAATCATATACAGGGTCGTATGATTCCATTTATATGAGTTGTTTAGAATGGGTAAATCCATAAACAGAAAGTAGGTTAGTGGCTTCCTGGGGCTGAGGGAAGGGAAGAAAAAGAAAGTGACTGATACTGTGTGGGGCATTAGTTTTTTAAGGTGATGAAAGTGTCCTAAAATTAGTGAATAATGGTGGATGTATCACTTGGCATGCACTAAAATAACCATACTTTAATAGGGTGAACTTTATTTTATGTGAATAAAGCTGTTCTAAAATAAAAATTTGGCAGTAAATTTTTCCATATTTTTGCCATTACCCCTCCATTTTGTTTTTCCTAAAGTTTTCATTTAAAGACTATGGAGTTGGCAGGGAGTATCCAGTGACTACTCCTGAAGAGCAGTATAGTATCCTCTGGTGAATTCATTCCCAGGAGCCAACAATATCATTTGGCTTTTGAAATCTATCAAGGCGTTGATGTTATTGCTTATCCTGTTTCATCACATGTTGAAGAGCACTTTATAATTTCCAATACTAGTTTTAAAATGATCTGTGGTATCAGGCAGAAAACCATATCTGAGAGATGTCTCTTTTGGTGACAAACATTAGCACATGTGCCACTTAAGCCTCTTCTTTTTATGGGGGTGAGTAGGTAGAGAGATTCACACTGAGCTATATCCCAGGCTGTATTAAATTTTTCTTTTTGTTTTGAGACAAAGTCTTGCTAAATCACTAAATTGCCCAAGATGGACTAAATATTGTATCTTTCTGCCTCTTTGTCAACTTAACAGGACTTCTGTAGAAGACTGGGTCACGGGGGCATTATTTTCCTCAGTGGCTTAATTCACTGATGTTCATAGTTGAATGTGTTGTTAGGAGGTGGGACCCCAGTAGAGATAAGTTACTGTGCTTTTGGAGGGTGTGTCTCTTCCTGAAGCTCTCCTGCTGTGCGCTACTTCCTGGATATCAGGAAATGAACAACCTTACTCCTAAAACTTGTGAAAAAACCACTACCCCATAAGTGAAAAAAAAAAAACACTGATTATTTTAGATAATAAAGAAGAAATTTTTACATATGGAAAAGGTAAAGTATTTCCTTGATGTTACACTTTAGCTTCAATTCATTAATTGACCAATTAATAAGCTATTGGTAACAATTAAATAATTAAACAATAATTCTATTATGATCATTAACTGTTAAGAATGTTTATGAATAATAACTGCTCTGTTAGGTATCATTTAATTGGAAACCAAATCAAATTAACATAGCCTCCAATTTATTACTTGTAAGTGAGGAAGTCAGAAAAAAACCATAAAAAATTTAAATGTAAATAGATTAAAGAAAGTTATGTAATCATACTTTTTTCTTTTTCTCCAGGCTACCTTTAAAAGGGTAGTAAAGGAATAAGGTACATTCACCAGGACAGAGATGAAAAGAAAGAAAACAGAGACCAACAGGGGATTTAAAAATATTTTGGGAAATAAAATTTTAGTTTATGCGCATGGAGGAAATTCAAACGTAAAGATCTTGTAGTGGTAAATAGGAACAAAACAAGCTGACTTGTACTGTCCAACATTGAAAGGACTCAAGACTTACAGTTATCTGACCAGTTCAAGCAGGGTAAAACTACAACACTGAAAATCAGGGATATTTAGAAATATATTGTGTCACACCCAGAAATACCCCCTTGTCAGGGACAGTCAGCCACTGCCACCTTCCCCTGACCAAGTGACAAACTGTGAGCTATTTTCTGATTAGACGGCAAGCAGAAGGCTCAGGGACTTTGCTTACCAATCAACAGTCCCGTGTAATGGAACATCACTAAATAAATCTTAAGTAAATGGAAGTCAATACAATACATGGTCTAAAAGGAGAAATTTTAAAAATGAAACAAAAAAATAAAATGTGAAAGAAACAGAGATAATGCTGAGAACAGAAGAAAACACTAAAAACCAACCAACAACCACCTACCTACCCATAACACCAAAATAAACAACAGAAAATCTCTTTAATGACTATTCTCAGACATAAAACATAAGATTGAAAAGTATGTATAAAGCAAGTTGAAATATGCCCAGAAAAAAAGATAAAAAATTATAAGAATATTTTCAAAAGTAGGATTAAAATGAGAAAATAAGAAAAACATACAAATTTAGAAAAATATATAGAATCTATTCATAAATTCTAACTTCATAGTATTAAAATTTCCACAAAAAGACTGAGAAATTCAAGTGGAAAAATTGATTGATTAAAAGACAATTTATTCATCCTGAAGAACATGAGATTAGAGATTTAAGATGTTCAGCCTAATGGAGAAACTTGAACTGAACCTAACTGACAAAGCAGGGCAAGGCAAACCTCAGGATAGTGGGACTTTGTTATGGCTTGTGTCTAGATGTGTCCCTCTCCTCAAGCCTCCTGTGATCATAGGTGGGAGTTTTTCAGAGGTGGCTAGATCTAGAGTGTGTGGCATAAAGATGTGATGATGCTGGGATTGACTCATGGTAAAATGCGAGAAATAAGGGTGCCTTCCCTGTGAGAGTATTACTTGCCCTGGATAGAATATAAGGGGCAGCAAGAGGGCTGTTGTTGTTGCTACAACTTCCTTCTTTGCTATTTTTCTGCTTTGATGCATTTTGTTCACCATGAACTATTTTTCCTCTGGGATGTGCCTCTGCCATGCCACCCTGCCTTGGAGCCAGCCAACTATGAACAGAATCTCGAGAAACTGTGAACTACAGTGAACCTTTCCTCCTTAATTTTGGATGTCAGGTATTGAAAAGTAACTAAGACAGGCTTCAATTTTTTTTTTGTACAAACAGAATTTGTAACCCAGAATTCTCTGCTAGATCAAACAATCAATTAAGAGCTTGACTATAAAACAAACCATTCATATATGCGATTCCTGCATTTATTTATTGGCAGACTATCAGAGAATGTGCTTTGGTAGAAATAAGAAATGGAGAAAAGGAAGACACAGAGCTTATCAGGAAAGCATATATTTAATGGGAACAGGATAAGAGAACCCCAGATATCATCTATATTGTTGGGCTTTGAGAACAACCAATGTTAGAATTAAAAAAATAAAAATAAATATAGAAGTACAGGTCTAAAAAGCAACATCTCAGAAAATTTTGCAGGGTAAATGGGAATTGACAGTATATTAGCAATATTGGAGCACTTGGAATAAATAATTACTAGTTTTAAAAATATAATAACTCAAAAAATATATATAGTAACTCTAAGAGAGTAGCTGGGAAAAGTTATACATTTGCTTCTTAAACAGTAGTCAAACAATGAACAAAAATAAATTCCAGAAAGGAGCAACTATACAAGCATAGAATTACATAACTAGTACATATAAGCATATTAATTTACTAATTATTTGATTCTGAAAAACATAGTAATAGGACCGCTGACTTTCCATTTTGTCATCTTTTGCTTTCATTAAATGGAAATGAGAAATGGTAGATATCAGAAAATCAAAAGTGATAGAAACATAGCAACCTAAGCTTATTTTATCATCATATAGTGATAAATACAAAAGAAACAATTAAAAAAGGATGATTGATTTAACAGTAAGAACTGGGGAAAGGTAACCTAACTTTCTGATTTTTTTTATTAATTAAAGCTCATTTAATAGTATTACTGGACTAAAATTATAGCAGTATCTTTAGATTTTTGGACAAAGCAAATGTCACAGCACACACAAATTTAAAAATGATTCTAGGGAAAATTGTTTGTAAAGCTATATAGAATTATGTTAAAGAAAAAAAATAGCAGGTTAAATTGATTTTGGTTTAAACTGATCACTTTCATTTAATTTGATGTATGGTGAAGAGTCTTATTTTCCTGATTGTACGTAACAGACTCAGGCCATATAAGAGCCAGAGAAGCCAGGCTTGTTGGCACCCATTTGTAATCCTTGAACTCTGGGAGTCTGAGGCAAGAAGAATACAAATTTGAGCAACTTAGCAAGATCCTGTCTCAAAACAAGCAAACGAAAAGCTGGGAATGTAGCCCAGTGTAAAGGCAATGTCCTGCACTACACACACACACACACACACACACGCACACACACACGCACACGTGCACATGACCTATATCAAGAGTCTTTTCAAGTTGTAGATCTTAATGGGTCATAACATCAGCAGACACAAGTTTGAAATACCATCAGGTAGTATAATGAACAGTATCAGTTACAAGCCAACCAGAAATAAGTGCAGCATCAGGAATGTAGGTGATAAAGTAAAGGTATTCCAGAGCGAAGGGCAAGTACTGACGAAAAGGAAAGCAAATGTTCAGGAGCCAAAGCAAGAGGAAGACCTCTGGACTTAGAAGCTCCTTGGGTGGAAGGGCCCTCCTTTTGGTTGTGTTGTTGCTTGAAGCAGCAGCAGTGCTAGGGATATAGTTGAGTGGGCGAGGGCTTTCCTAGGTTTTGCAAGGCTCAATCTCCAGAATGGTGAAAACTCATCAACCAACCAACCTACCAACCAACCAGTATTATGGTGTACTTAAGTACCTGGTAAGAAACTTCTAATTAATCCAACTAAGTTGGAGCGTTTCATTTACATGACAGCTCCTGCAGACTGTAAAAAGAAAAAAATATGGCAAGGTGAGTGATTCAGAGGTTTATAACCCTAGAATTCTAAAAATGAAAATGAGTGATTTAAACATAATCAAGTGAATAACGCTTGAAATTTTGGTTGACAAACATATCCATTTTGCTACAAAGAGAATTTATGGCCATTGAGGAATCAGCCTAATTCTTCAAGTAATTATGACTGCTGCTCTATCAAAAAGAATAAAAAAAACTCATCACTTTTACACAAAGAAAGAAAAATAAGCTCAAGTAATTATTATTAGAATAAAAGAAGACCCAGTTTATTATTGTTGAGACACCCAGTAAGTTAGCTTACGCAACCACTTAGCAAACATTTCCTGAGCACTCATTTATATGCTGTATTCAAAATCAGTATTTAAAATACGAGGATGAGGATGGATCTGAGTAGACTGAGAAGGAAGGAAAGCATCTCTGTTGATAAATAGAATGTATCTATTCTAGGTCAGGCACATGCTATGTAATTCTACATGCTTCCCATAATCACTTCATACACACCTCAGTTGAATCCAATGAGATTGTTACTATTTCCTGGACTTCATAGGGGAGAGAACTGAAGCATAATGGGTTAAGTATTTGGTCAGGGTCAATCAATGAGCAAATGGAAGAGCTGAGATTTGATTTTAAATCATTTGACCCTATTTTCACTTGGAAGCATATTATCTATTACATATTATATATTATATAGTTTATTATAATTTTAAAAAATGAGAATACAGGGCACTGTAGTTATTCTTTTGAACATAAAGGTAAACTGATTTATTTTGATACATGTCCCTTATTCTTATATTCTACTCTTCTTAATTTGCGTGCTATATTATCCAGACAAGGATATTTTACAATGATTTTTAATGCTGTTTTCTCTCTCTATATATAAATTATATATAATCAGGATATATTAGCAAATTTATAACCTATATAAGGAGTGCTTTACATTGGTGTGTTTGTATATATAAATATATGTATATATATGTCCATATGTAAATATAAAATCTGTAAATCTTTAAATAATTTTTAATTTCTTGTGCACTCCACACATAGGAACCATTCTAATGTAACAAGCTCAGCTATCTTCATATATGTTTGAATTGCTATTCTTCAAAAGAAAAAGATTCATAAATGATGCAGTGATTGATGATTACAACATAGAAGGGAAAATTGTTTTAAAACAAGATTTCAGGGTTTTTTTGATAGGAAGTTACAAGAAGATTGCTTTAGCATACAACTACCTGAGTAGGTATAGTTTAATTACTGGAGATGTTCTAAAAGAAAATGCCTTCTGTAGCCTAAAATTTCTGGAAGGTAATCAATTAGTAGCAATATTTTCTAATTACAGAAGGACTCATTTTCTGAGGGGAGGGCAAAACATGCTGTCTCATTTACCCGATAGTGAGAGGAATTTATATTCTGTGGAGAGAGGAAAAATTAATGATTTTGTTTTCTCTTTCCCATAAACCAAAATGTACTAGTTAGCTGGTACCTAATCTAGGAGGTATACAGCTCTTTGAAAATAGTGGGCTAATGCGGTTGAAGAAACAAATCCCGGATGGGGAAGCCAAAGCCTGTCTTCCATTCACTACCATGCAATTCAGTATAAACTTTTGTGTCTGCTGAGGTTTGTGTGTCTCCTCTACAACTGGGTGTTGCCAATGGGATGCTATAAAGGGCAGAGTTTTGAAGAGGAAATTAAGCTATGATGGCTCCTTCTTTGTTAATGACAGACCTTTAAAAAGAGGTTTCGCTCAGCTTCCTCTCTCTTGTTCTTCTGCCTTCTGCCAGGTGGGGACGCAGACTCTGTTCTCTCCAGAGGACAACTAAGACTTGCTAGTGGCTTGATCATGATGTTGCTGGATTCTGGAACTGAGGAACTAAATATTTACTGTTTATAAATTACGCTATCTACGGTACTTTGTTATAGCAGCACAAATGGACTAAAACAGTGTCCCTGACACTTAGTTTATTAAGTGTGAACCATTGTCCATTTCAGTCACTTCATGTAAAAACCTTTGCAAACTAGGATTTTACATGCACAGTTGCATTGCAAAGATTGGCATATTTTTATCTATATATTTCTATTTGGTTAGTTGAATGGAACTTTCTGGAAGACAGCCTTTTGTTATAAACCCAAAAATTAAGAGCCACGGTCATCTAAAATGTCTTTGACGGTTTCCTTCTGCAACGTCTCCCACTTTCTTTATAGACCTCACCTCCAGCTACAAGTTGGTTCCTTTGCTCATTCTACTCTTGTGAATTCTCTTTGCTGATTCTTAAAAATGCCATGCATGTTATCGCCTTCAGGCGTTTGTGTTCCTGGTTTTTGTTTGCTCAACATACTGTCTCCAGGAAGCTTGCTACCTTACTTCCTTTAGGTCACTAAGTCCCATTGCTCATGACTGTTTTATTTAAAATCATAATTTCTCTCCCAAACTCCCCATTCCCTCATACTGTATGTTACTTGTTAGTGTCCCATATTTACTAATTTTTGTTTGGTAATTGTGTTTCTTCAATTAGAATGCCCGATTCAAAGGCTGGGGATTTTTATCTGTTGTATTCATGGGTGTGTTCCCTTGGCACTGCCTGGCATGGAGTACACTCTATACAAATTTGTAAAATAAACAATAGTTAATTACTTCTTTTCTTACTGAAGAAGAGGCAGCAAATGTCCACCCCAAGTTTCTGTTTGGCACTTACTCATTTCAATATTAAGAGATTTGTGCTTGATTATCTTTGAAAAAACTGAAGAGAAGGATATGGAATGTTGTACAAGTCTGTTCTAATAAAATATACTACAAGTAACTTCAATTAAAAAAATTGGCAAGTGATTAGTCTACAATATTTTTAGTTCACATCATTTATTTTTTGAGAAAAGCATTACAAACTTGCTAAGATATTCCATTTCAGATTTGGCAAAAACATCCAGCAGTCATCTTTACATAAATGGTATGAAAACCAATCTTTACATAAATGGTATAAAAGCCAATTTTTGTAGTTTAAGTCATATATAAAATATTGAATCTAAATATAATCTAAATATGACGTTAAACTCTCTGGTTAAAATGTCATGTCCCCATTAATATCTGATTATTGTTTTATTTCTTGTTGTAGATAAAATCCCTGGTATGTAATTTCTTTTCTCATAATAACTGTCAGACAAAAATATTGATACTATACTAAACTTATGACATTAATGCAGTTTATTACTAAGTGGAATATGTGTATCTTATAATTTAATAGTTTGATGATATGACACAACAAAAATGTAATTAAACTCATAGGGATGATAAGGATGCTTAATATGTCCCATATCTAGAAGCTCAGAGAACGGGAGCTGCCGGGGTGGATCAGTGACATAATTAAAAGCCAAATACTTTGATCCTTCTGCATTACAATTCTCAACATAAAATACTTTTCTCATTAAGGTGGTAGTTTCAAACATAACCTGATTATACTAACTGCCACTTTTTCCAACCAGAGTAAGACATTTCCTCTGTCTTACAAGTTTAGAGTCTTCTCACAGCCCAGTATCCTGAGAGGAGAATCAACTAGGAGGCAATTTATCTAGGGGTAGTAAGTATGTGGATAGATTGAATCTGTTACTATTCAAATATGGGTCGCACTGCTCATGAACCATATCATCTCAAGCAATCATTTCTTTGTGTCTCAGATACCTTATTTGTGAGTGTAGATGACAAAACCTTCATCATTTGCATTTAAAATGGTAAGTGATCAATAAACGCAAGGTTCATTATTATCTCCTTAGTTATGACAGACTGCTCAAGTTCTTAAGAAATGGAGAATTGATCTTTTTCTGCACCAGGTAGTTAGTAGTTCAAATTACCACTTCTTTAAATATCTGAAGATTTGGGGAATCAGACATTTCATTTAATTTATTTGGGTAATACAATGTATCTTGTCATTGAACTAGTGATGAGGTTAAAGTTAGGTCTTAAGATTAACTGGTATCTGGAAGACAAATGGAATAAGGTTACACCAAGAAGTGATATCCATGAAGTAATCAGGCAGCCAAGCATTTGGTCTACTATGAAGCCATGACATGTGTAGATTCCATAGGCAGATTATCTTCAGAGGAAGCTTTGTATTTGTTATTTCACATGGTTCTCAATTAAATTGTGTCGATGTGCACAATCATGTATGTATATGTGTAAATGTTTATAAAAAGTAGAAATAGAGAGGAAAATAGAGTGTTGTTATAGATTCTTATCAGATGTATAGAGAGAAGGTCAATAGACTAAAATGCTTGCCCAAATATCTCTGGAGTAATGAAGATTTTTAGAAGTAACCCTGGTCATCTTTTCTTGTTCATCTTTTTCTTTTCAGAGTTCTCTTCTTGCTATTCCTTTCCCTTGGATGGACCTATTTTTATATACTTTTGCAAACAGTTATTGTTCTATGTTTTCCAAAACTTCAGGAAAATCAGCCAGTCTCTCTAGAGTTGGCATTAAACATTTCCTGTGAATAAACTCAGTTGCCTATCTATCTGATGTGGTAAATCTTCTAGAACTTTCTTTTGTTATAAAAATGAAGAACAATAGTATTACTAGCATAAGTAACACTCTTAATCAATGCTTTTTCTATAAGAAAGCAGTTTATGAATCCTGCTATATTTGCATCATTTCAAAAAGCATCATTTTGATTTTAATAAAAGTAATTTTTTTAGCACTGTGATGAAATCCTACTACACAAACCTGAAAACCTCTTCCTGCTACTGTTGGGAAATCCTCTGAAACCCAGGGCAGTGTGAAAATGAGAAAAAAGAGTATTTTTTAATGCAGGTTGTTGTTTTGACTACCTTTGTTCTACCTCATGGAGAGAATACCCATTCCTTTTACCCCATCTCCCCAAAAGATTCTACAGGAACAGTTTTGGAACAATTCTCATGAGACAGCAGCTAATCAGACCTCTTCATCCTTACAGGGTGGACATTAGCAAGCTTGCAGGTTATAAAAGCATGCTTAGCTTCATTCTGCAGGGGTAAAAAAGGAGGAAATTTGGGCATGCTTTGTGTACGTGTGTGGGTATGTGCACAGAGTCAAGTAATCTATGCATGTGTATCTGTGTGTTTGTATATAGGTAAAGAATCTGAATATCAAATTTGCCATGACTTTTGTTAATTAGAAATAAACCATATCCATTAAGACCTATTATCAAAATTCTGAGTTTTTGGTTAAAAATCTCCCTGCTTGAACATGTCTGTCAGAAATCACTGCTGTAGCTACTGCCAGGGGTCATTAAATGTACAGGAAAGTAGGAAAGACATAGAAGCTCTTTCTTGTCTTAAATGAGCAAGGGTTAGTGCAGAACACTGGTGGATGAGCAAGTTATATACAATCCCAGGGACTCCGGTCCCCTCCTGGGGACTGCGAAATTCTATGCCACTGTGAAGCGGCTTAGAAATGAGCCGACAAAGAACTCCATTGACTTTAACGTGAATATGCTTGAATCACACAGAAGACAAGAATAAATCACCTTACAAATGTGTCTGGTGTAATTTTCCTGTCTCTTTTCTGTTCCCCCACCCACAGCCCTTTTGTTCTTTGTGGATATTTTTGTTACCAGCAGCATCATTAGAAAGTCGCCTTTTGGGGGATTTTTTTTCTCGGGGTGACTAAGGTGTGAGCTAGGTGCTGCTGCAGTATGAATCTTTTAAAAGCTGCCTAAGAAATATTTAAGACTCTGGTCTAGGAGGAACGGCTCTCCCAGGCATAATTTTTGGTGCTGGTTGCAGCAGGAATCGTATGCTGGGAGGAAAGTATTATTTTTCTAAATGGAAGGTGTCAGATGGTCACGCAATGTGACTGCATGTTCGAGATCACTGCCTCCCATCTGCAATTTGTGACGTGTGAAAGATTCTGCCCAAATGTGCTCACCAACTGGAAATCCTCAGCACTTTTTTTTCCTTATCAGGAGAGACCAAGATAACCGATGGTTTACAGATCAGGGATCCTATCAAATTAATATCACTGTAGGATAAAATCTGTTTTAAATACAACTCCTAAACTCCAGCAAAGTTAACTAGTACAAACAAGTTCATCCATCTGATTAAGAGCTGCTGCTCAGAAAACAACAACAAAATGAAATCTGCTTATCACTGTACCTCACTTCAAAATAGTCTTTATGTTTATAGCTTTAAAACATTTATGGGATCCAAAGGATGGCATATTTTTCCATGCTCATTAATGTCGACCAAGTGACAGGCATGCACTCAGACTGAAGTAAAGCATTTTCAAATCACTGTTGACTTTCCCTTCTCTTATACTCCTCTGAATCACTTTCCAATTAACGCAGCAGAACTCTGAAAGGGAGACTATTTAGCCACTGCCTAAGTAAAAGTTCCACACTTTGAGCTGAGCGTGAACCTTTGAGTTCTGTTTATTCTTGGCTAGGCATAATTCCCAGCTTCTCAGATAAAAAGGGTCGTAAAAAGGCTCATAAGGTGCTTTGGACATCAAACGGCTCGTACAAAACAATATCTTGATGAGTTAAGTGCAAATGAATCAGAAACATAATGGGCTAAAATCCCCTTGCACAGTTGTTGTGGACTGGAGGAGAAAAGAGCTTGGCTCTGTTACACACACCTGGAATGTCACCACCTTCAGCCTCACGCGAGGGCGTTCTAGATTTGGTCAAAGGGTGGGCGTCATTTGCTTTCCCCCGATCTAACCTGATGTAACACAAAAGACAAGGAAGATTCTCTTCAGGTTTTTAATTTATCATCTGCTTAAAATAGGGAGAAGAAAAGAGCTAGATGGAAAGAAACCCTCAGGTGACTACAAAAGCCTTATTCAGCCATATTCGCCCCCAAATCATTTTACAGTGTATATTTTGCATCACAAAGCTCCTCACGATCAGTGACAAATCATAGAGGGATTACAAATTCAGGAGATGGATCACCATCACTGTTTTGTGAAGCAGCATCAGCTGCTGGCTGCTGGCTTCTGGGAGGACTAAGGAATCACAAAAGGGCTGAAATTCTGTGTGCTGAGGTACCGCTGGAGTACCGAAGATGTGCTGCCTTCTTCCCGGTAAGGGCAACTGCACTGGAGGGGCCAAGAACAGGATGGTGGGATTCCTCTCCACCCACCCACTGCTGAAGGCCCACGTCTCCAGTTCTCTTCCGGGCTGGGCCAGGTAGGCCGGGTGAAGAGGACTATGATGTGAAAAAGGATATGACAGAACGCAGCTGATTTGCTGAAGGGAGATAGCATGCAGCTAGCAGGAACTATTCCCTAATGAGATGTCGGGAAGTAAAGACCTAACAGAGAAAACCAGGCCTTTATTTACCTTGATAATACATTTTGCATGGACTCTGGCTTTTCTTTTCTTGTCTCTTCTTTTTTCTTTTCTTTTCTTTTCTTTTCTTTTTTCTTTTCTTTCCTTTCCTTTCTTGTCTTGTCTTGTCTTGTCTCTTCTTTTCTTTTCTTTTTCTTTCCTTCTAAGACGAGGTCTCACTCTGTAGTTCAGACTGACCTCAAAGTCACAAAGATCCTCCTGCCTCCACCTCTCGAGGGCTGGGTTTACAGGCTGGCTCCACTGTGCCTGACTGACTCTTTGGTTTATTATATCATTAAACCTCTCCTTTTCCCCCTCAGCAGATCCAAATCCTGTTTATCCCTTAAAATTCACATCAAATCCATTCTTTTTCATAAATGCTACCTCATTTCTAGGAGGCCTAAACTAAATTCTTTTCACCTGAACTCAGGAAAGTTTGTCTTTACCTCCATGTTGGTAATTAGCCATTGTCTGGTGCTATTGGAACCAATAGTCAATGACAGGTCATAAGCTTTTAGAAGACTTGAACATTTAACATATGTTTTACATTTTTATTTTAATTGCAGGCACTTGTCTATGTCTTTGCGTGTCATACTCATTCTGAACTGGCAGGCAGGTAACCACTGAAAGAGGCCAGAAATTAATACCAAGAGGCCAAGTCTCATGGCCATGTCACGGTGTAAGTAAGTGGTGGAGCCAGGGTTTGAATCTTACCTTAAGACAAAGTTTTTTCTTAGGTGCTAAGCATAGCAAGTAGGAGTGAAATAATTGGCTTTGGCATTGAACCATAAGCAGTCAAGGAGGAGTCTCACGCATGTGGTAGGCTCTTGTTTCAGAGGGAGAGCGGTTGCTGTCAGGATAGAAGGCAGTCTGCCCAGGGCCAAACCTCATGCAGCACCATTCATACCCCATGGCTTTGTTCTTGAGATTTGAATGGTTCCCAGTGCTGGCTGTATATTAAAGTCCACTTGTGGTTGTGTTAGAAATAAACAAATAAACAAATAAACATCTGTACCTGCATTTTAGGGCTCCTGATTCTGTGGGTGCACAGTGTGTATAGACTCTAGCTTTTGTTTTATAAGCTTCCTAGTTACTTCCAGTGTGCAGAAAGGGTTAAAAATCCCTGAGAGGCCATCTTGCCTGTGAATGACTGGAACCACTGATGGAAATTTAGTGTAGAATCGAGAAGTCCTCTTGGCAGCCCCCAATTGCCTCACTGTTGTACATTTTCCCAATCTGCCCAGACATCATGTTGATTCCAGTCTAGAGGTGACACAACTCAGGAGTGTAAGCCAAGAAAATTCTGTTCTCCTTTCAAGCTGTCATGCTTTGTGCATGGAGCTGTGTGGAATTCAAGCCATGGTCTGATTTTACAGAATTGGCCCAAACCATGGGAGCACTTATGTCTTCCCAACTTTTTCTGCAGAGGCAGTGCATGTCTGGGCCACTTTCTGGGCCCTAGGACTCTCCAACTCATGTTCTTAGACTCTAAGAAACACAACAGAGAGGATGCACTAACCTATCAATTGTGCAGACTCCACCTTCTTGCATATAGAGTCAGTCCTGACCTCACCTATGCGTCTCTGAGAAGCATCACATGATGATGAGGAAGGCCCAGCACAGCTCCCAGACTGCCCGTTTCTCTACTATGGGGACAGCTGAAACCTTCCACTTGACCCCTCTTTTCCTCTCCGGTAGTTTATGATACACGTGGCCAGCGTGGAGGTGAGAAGAGCAGGCAGGAAGAGGAAAGGCTTTCTCCACCACCTCTTCTGTGTTTGCCACCCCAATAGCTGTGTGTTACTCTGTGAGCAGGTGTTTATTTTGCCCTGTCTGTCTCTCTCCATAGAGATGCCAGTTACTCTCTCAACAGGAATGCTGGTTGTAGCACTTGGCAGTGGTGGCACAGAATCAGTATTTCCTTAGACAGCAAATGAAGGCTGAGTGGCTAATGAAGAATCAGAACTGTGGGGCAGAGAGGAGAGAAGGAAAGGAGGGATGGGGATTGCCAGGGGAAAATACATTCTCCACATTTTCCATCTGTTTGCACAGTTCCAATCTTTGCTAGTGCTTAAAGCACTGATATTCTTTTGTTGCTAAGTCTTATCTTTTCTCATTTCATTTTTACTTCCTGAAAGATTTCATCTGCTTCCCTTGCTTCAGTTATCATGCTTATTTTTTTAAACCCTATGATTTCCAAATTCGTACCTTTGATTTTACAATTCCTTTTCTCCCTTTTACTGCTATGTATTAACTCACCTGTGACCTAGATAACCCTAATTTGGTTTTCTCAGGGAATCTCAAAATTGTTGTGTTGAAAATTCACAACATCGGCTTTCTCCAAACCCTGCCTCTCCTGCTTACTCTACCTCAGATAATGTACTATTCTCACCAGCTGATGAGACTAAAACTTTTCCAGTTTTCTAGATTTTACTGTTTCCCTATCCCCACAATCAGATAATCAATCAATAAATCATAATCCTACTCTTGGGTTAGCTCTCAAACTGACCTGCTTGTCCTTTTTGGTTGAATACTTCAAAGGCCTTGTGTTAGACACAAAAATGTCCAAGTTGTGAATTTTTACCTGACAATCAATTGCAAGTGTGATTAAGGATCCTGAGATGGAGGAATAGTTCTGGATCATCTGCATGGCCCACGGTAGTCACAAAGATCTTTATAAAAGGGAGTGTGGAGGCTCAGAAAGAGACAGCAGATGTAAGGACAGAAAGAAGTAGCAGTGAAAGGAAGCTACTAGCTGAGGAATATGGAAGCCTCCAGAAACTGGGAAAGGCACAGAAATGGATTCAGCTAAGTTGGTGGTCATTTGTGACAGTAGCAACAGGAAGCTAACATGAGCCTCATTTTCTCCTTGCTGGTTATGGCCCCTCCTGTTCCCTTCCTCCTACAGCAGTCACAACATGCAAATCTGATCATGGGTATTCTTTAATCCCGAAATGCCTATGCTTGAATGAATCATTTTTATTTTTCTCACTTTCTCTCATACTTTTTGGGGCATGAGAAGTATCAAAATACAATAAATAGAACTGGGTGTTTTCCATTGCCTCTAACTATCTTTTTAAAGGCATGACACACCCATTTCCTTTAGGGTGAAAGATACTCTAATAACAAAATGACATCTCTTCTAAAGCATCTGAAAGCAGAGCAAGGGCAGAGGAACTCAGCAAAATAGTTCTCAGGAAGATTCTAGGTGGCAGTCACTGTAAGCTTTAGACTTTGATTCAGGGCAGACCTTTGAGGGTAGCTTTTCTTCTCTTCTTTCACCCAGAAAATAGCAGAGGGGAGTGGAAAAACCAAAGAGCCCCAGGGAACATGAAAGTTGCTGTCCAGATAGGGATCGGACTAGGGGGTAAGTTTCATGGAAGCCAATCTTTATGCACTTGAGGAGCTGGTACGCAGAAGGATGCTAGAAGCTAGGGTGTGCCTTGTGTAGATCATCACCAAAGGTTAGAGGTTAAGATGAATACTTTTCCTGAACATTTTTCTGACATTCTATGTATAATTGATAACAATAAGATAAGTGGTGATGGTTTTTTTTAATCTCATCTCCTTTTCCTATTGAGAAAAAAATATTGAATAGAATCTCCTTTTCCTAAAAGAATAGTGAAAAGAATCTTTTTATTGCCCCCAAACAAAACTGAATGTTGTTAAGATCAGCACCACCAGTGTCCCTGTGATCCAGTCACTCCTCCAGGAGTCTCTTTAAAAAGTTGAGTTGACAAATAAGATGAACTGGTACAATTCTACCCCTTGTCAGTTTGATACCTGGTTACATCTCTTTAGTTCAAACTTAATCAGCAAAGTCAATAATCAGTTCATATTTTGCCTGACATGATATAACTATCCTGTGCATAACTGGGAATGCAAGAATTTCCTCCCTGAAGTACAAACAGTTTCGGCATTGCTGAAAAATACAAGGTTATCTTTGAGACTCAAGGGAAATGCTTATCTGTGAATCCCTGCAAACGCTCATGTGTGAACCCCTTCGAAAAGGAAGTTACAAAACCCCAATACACAATGTACAGGGTAATCTTTCCCATTCCAAAATGGAGGGGGCTAAAAAAAGAATTGGATCAAAGCAAGATTGAAAAACAGCAGGGTAAATGTTAAATCCTGTAGCTCCATAGGCAGCATCTGGGGTACATGACTGTAAAATGAGAATTTTAGAGGGCTTGAGTGGTCCCCCACCCCTATGGCCCTGCCAGTTCCAGCCTATAGAGCCTCTGTCTTGGGCTGACTCCACTTGCTGCCTGTGGATTTCTACACCACAGACATTTTACAGTTCTGGCATCTGTAACTTCCTGGAGTCTCCACTGAACCTTTAGCTTCATTCCTACAGCTTCATACAGCCACCCCTCATCCTTCCTTTAACATCATATGGAAGCCTCCAAGCTACCAAAACTCTTGAATTCTACATGCCTGGCAAGCTGCTAGCACATGAATGATGCCAAGTTTCACCACTAGCTTGAGGAGTAGCCTCATTCCCTTAGACCTTGGCTAGCAATCTCTGAGTGCCAGGTTGATTGAATATTGTGAAATGAATCTTAGAAAATCAATTCTTTAGGCTGCCTTTATTTTTCCAGGGGACCCATGGGTTTTTTTTTCTCAAATGAAAGATTAACAGCTTTATACCCTTGAGCCTGTGATGGGTAGCTGATTTTTTTGCTGATTTCTAGGATGCCCTGAAGGTATCTTTATGCTTGTCCTGATTCAAAGTACTTGATGTCTTTTTAATGGTACTAATAATTTCAGCAACCACATATTTCTTTAGCACTAACTTTATATGTGGATTTTTGGGGAGTCAAAATTAATTTTCTCAATCTTTTTGTTCTGCCTTTTGCTTCCAGTTCTTACCATAAATCTGACTAAAAGCAGTCAGTAGTACCCACACCACAGCCTGAATGTTGGTGTGCCTTGAACTCACGTTTGCCAAATCAGTTAGTCAGTTGCCTTTAAATTCAACTTCATACAATATCTTAGGACATTTACAAAATGCAGATTTTTTTTGGAGTGTAATATATATGGCCTCTAGTCCAATTCCCCCATATTGAACTCAATCTCGTCTAAAAACATTATATCCTGGTCTTTACTATCCACATTCATATCAGTATTCTGGTCATATGAGCCTTAATCAGAGTTACCTAATAATCTCTGCTTACAACATTTTAGGTTTTCTCTAGCTTGCTCCAAACATTTCCATTTTTTTCCAAATGCTGTGAACTGCCTGGTCAAATGCTGTGAACTGCCTGGTCAGCTATAGTCACAGTAACAACTCTACTTTTGTATTTGTTGGTTTTTCCATTCCTGGGACAAAATATCTGACATCAGCAACTTGAAGGAGGGAGTTTATCTTGGCTTATGATTTCTGAGATTTCAGTCCAGGGCCGTCTGGCTCCAAGGCAGAAACATCACAGCAGAAGGGTAAAGCCAGTGTTGGGGCAAAGCCACTCGCTTCATGGTGGCAGGGAAGCAGAGGATAGAGGAAGAATGCTAGTGAGTGTTATAGCACTCAAAGGCACATCCCCAGTGACCCACCTCCTCCAACCTGGTCACACTTCTGAACAGCATACTTAGCTATAATTATCAGTAGATAAATCCACTAACAATTATAGTACCTCTGTGATACAATCATCTCTCAAAGAGTCTCTTAATTGAGTCAAGTGGACAATTATGATTAACTGGCACAGAACCAAAAGGTACTGTTCATGGCTTAGTTATATTTAATTGATATAAATTGGGGACCCTGAAAAATTATATGAGCACTAATAATAGCAAGATCCTGATTCTTCGGTATTGTTTATGAGGAAAATTGGAGAAAATGAAATGCTTGGACTTCAGTGTTTAAGAGATGGAATAGCTTTTATGTCAAGGCAGAAAGAATACTATGGTTGGGAGAATCTTGCTCTAGAAGCTTTGAGGCTTAGAACAGCTTCTACCATCATCCAGCTGTGGAACTTGGGAATAACTATGAATTCATTCTCTTGGATTCAGTTTCCCCAACAATAAGATCACAGTGCTGGGCTCTTTCCAGCTCTAACATTTTCTGATGAAGATAATTACAACTCAATACCTGCAATACTATTCTTGTGTTAAAGAAAGGGCAGGAAACTTCTGCAAAACATTATTTGTTCTGTAAATTGGCAATCTTAGACAGTAAAAATAAAGACTCCTCCCCTAAACATTACTGGGACTGTAATATATGATAAAACTTGAATCTTTAGTCTGATTAATTTCTTATAAGTAAGAAAGAAATGTCTTCTCAGAGCAAAGAGAAAGCTAATTTATCAGAACTATTTCTTGCAAGATTAGAATACTGTGGACTCAATTTTCTGTGAGAACAAGCTTTTAAATCTAAACAATAGACTCTTATGTGAATTAATGCACAACTTTTGACCCAAGATAAACATTTCAAATGCCTCAATATGTTGGTTTCCCCCCAAGGATATGAATCTCCTAAACAATTTTTAATAGATGCCAATTAGTAATCACATTACTATCTTGAATGTAAATCTGTCATAATTTCCTTGCTTTTGATCTTTTGGCATTTGGCGTTGTCATTGATCCCCAAAGAAAGATATTGCTACATCTGTAAGTGAAGGTAGAGATTCAAGGAGCCTTTAACACACAGGGCAGATGGCAAGATGTCATGGCAAAGTCAATTCAACACACACATGGAAGGGGGTTGGTGCCACGGAAGCTCTATATAAGCTATCGAGAAGATAAGGGTGCTTGAAAACTGCTCAGTGAGAGAGAAAATGTCAAGCAATATTGAAAAGAGCATTTCAAGGTCTTGGGTGGAAATTATGTTATCAGTGGGAGTGTTTTCAACTCCATCCCATAACTCCCAATCAGTGGCAATGTTAAAATCCCTCCAACTCTTTATGAGGTGAGGAAAGCCATCAAGCAGATGAAAAACAACAAGGCATCTGGAGCTGGTGGAATCCCTGCTGAAATCTCCAAATCGGTTGAGGGAAATGCACACTATGGCTCCTCGCTCTCATCTCGAAGCTTGAGAATGATGAAGAAATTCCAGATGACATTTGCAATGCTGCAGTTGTGACCATATCAAGACAAAGAGACAGAGATAATTGGAAAAAGGGCACTCACACTGTTCCCACTCAGAAAACTCCTAGCTGAGGGGCTTTCTCTCTTGTGCCATTTTTGGAAAGGCAAAATAGATGCTAGATATGTTTATTATTTAATTTCAGCTACTTGGCAAGAGTATTTTTTCAGTTTTTTGGGAATTGTTTTCGTACCAGGCAGTGCAAACAATTGAAGGTATCCATGTGTTCTTATTATATTGTTATTGAGTCCAATGATATCATTTTCATATGTATCTGAACACTCTTGGAAATCTATTAAGGGAAGATGCCTTAATCATTTTTTTACTTCTGTGGAACCTAATAATTAGTAGGTGCTCATCAGAGTAATTAATGAGTCAATGAATTAGTTAAACCTCCCTTCTCCCTTGGATGTTACTAAGAGAAAGAATAGCTGTGTGCATGTAATGTTTAACATAAAGGAAGAGCAAGCCTGCTATTCTGCTCTAGGCCTCTTGGGCCATGCAGACAGATTGGCAGCAGAAGGTGGAGTCAGACCACACATGTTAACTGGTGTCTACTTCCTTAATGATCTATGTGAGTGAGGGCAGGTGGCAGAGAAAGCCAAAGAGACTGGAGAGCTGGAGGTTTGTAAGGATAGGCAAACCAAGCTAAGAAGCTTGAATGTCAACCTTCACTTTGGTTAGTGTTCAGTCAGAATTGAACAGTGTGCTACCTTAGGTTATAATGAGCAGATTAACATTTCCATCCTGCAGAGGAGTGAGCTGAGATGCAGAGGTTAATTGACTGGTCAATCCCAAAACCAGAGCCAAGCTCTGTGCTGGCTATAAACTTTGCATCTCTCTGCCCTGCACTGAAGCCAGAAGGCCTAACAGAACTGTCCTACAGAAGCTATGTGGGGGGTGGGGCAGCCACAGTGTGGGTCCTCTCTCTGCTCCATAGACACAGAGATAATACAGTGCACCATGTTAATTAACACTTAAAGCTGATACAGACTAAAATAAACAAATGCGCACCCATTCTGGTTCCACTTCTAAGACCTCATCCCGAGACCGTAACACAGTTTGTTTTACAGCTTCTCTCATCACGTGAGAGCCAGCATAATGAAACCTCTCTAATCTCTATTTTTCTAAAGTCTGTGTAGATACAGATGGCTCTGTTTTGGTCTCTGGGTTTTATTCTTATTTTGCCACAATTTTAACCTTTTATGTATCTCTTTCTGTGAGATATTCTCACTGATTCTTCACTGCCTACGGGCTCTGAGAGGCCTTTCATTTTCAATTTCCGACTGTTATATCATATCATTCTTTGGAATATTTGGTATTTTTTTTTAAATAACAGAAGCCATGTTGCCGTTACTACTCAAGGATGCTGATACATATGGCTGCTATTTTATGATTCATGGGAAAATTCTTATTTCACTTTTCTCATCAGAGCGGCTGAAGAATGGAGGTTTAATTTTCAAAGTATCCATAATTAGATGTAGCTGGAAGGCCAGAAGCAGCAGAAAGGACACTGTAAGCAATTGCCTCATGTATATATTTTATGCTTATGGGAAGAGAGAAGAGGGAAGAAAAAGAGTCATAAAATAGAGAGAGCTGGATCTGACATAGTTTCTGAAAGGGAAAAAAACAGGACTTTGTTGAGTCTCACATGCAGAGTCACATAACAAAAAATTTATAACACTGAAATGGACTGCAAAGTACCATACACTGCCCCACAAATTCAGTACATCCTGGTAGCAGCTTCCTGTTGCCATTAGAGAATGGTCAAACACAAAATTGACCCGAGCATCCCCCACATGTGTGGCTAAGTGAGGCGAAGGAAGACTCTGCATTGTTCAAGGAGTCGCTCAAGCATGGGGAGGGTGGAATTCCATCTGTTCAGTTCAGCTTGGTTCAATGAACTGGGTCACTTTTAATGGTTCACTAAATTCTGACTATCTAAAAATTACAGTTAATGTGTTTTAAAAATCTTGAGCTGCATGACAAGAACACCTTATTACTTGTTATTCCTGGCCCTTGGGTTTATCACCTCCGAGAATGGGTGAACTGCAGTGCCTCGCATGCAGGGGACCTGGTGGCTGCGTCTCAGGTCAGGTGTTACAGATCTTCTCTTTCACAATGAGAGACCCTTGCCACCTCTCACTCCATTTCCTCCCTGAGTGGAATTTAGAGACTAGGGTGATAATTTCTCACTCCTGTGATTGATGTGGAAACATCTCTGAGGTAGAGAGGTAGGAGACAAGCATAGAACTAGAAAGCAGAAAAACTATTAAAGATAAATAATTACATGAAGGGAAAATCATAATTCATGTTTCAGTGGAACATATGAAAATATAAAAGCACAGGACACCCCAGGGAAGTATTCCTGGCTTTTGGATTTCCAAAGAGGAGATTTGCATTCAATTTCATAGGATGTAAACATTTCCTGAGTTTCTAAGGAAGAAGCATTACCTCCAAAGGCATTAGAAACTAAGATAATTGTTTTCCCTGGATTTGTGATCAGTGTTCAGCTTTTTTCGCTGCATGACAAAACAAGACTATCACAAAACTGAGATAACTTTTTACCATGGGCAGCATTAAGGATTGAGGAATGAGATTAAGTTATGAAATATACACCTTTATAGGAGAGAGGAAAAAAATGAAGATTTGGAAGGAGAAAAAGGAAGTGGATTTTGTTTCCATGCTGCATTTGGATGACCTTGGCGCTATTTTTCATGTCATCTTTGCCTGTTAAACAATATATCTTCCCTCTGCTGGGCGCTAGTTGGTGTGGCTTCTTGTGGCTGGGCCCTGATTGGCATTGCCAGCATGCCGTGTCATCAGTGACAACAACAGCAGCAAGGGGTGAAAGCAACACCTGACATTTTCAGAGAGGAAATGACCCAATACCAGCCCAAGGACAGCTGCAAGCTTAAAAAAAGCAACACTTCTTCCAAATGTCAGTTAAGAAGATAATGATATCGGCATCAAGACCAAGGCTATTGAAAGATGATGATTAGTTAAATCTCCAGTACTGATGGTATGTTTGTTTCTCTGCTCAGTCATTGTTAGCTAGCTTGGAGTTCTGTGGTCAAGCTGAAATTCAGTTTGAGGAAGGGTAGATATAAGTGGAATAGAGGGGCTATTTCTTTCTAAAATATTACAAAATGCATTTTCTTTTCTATTCAGTAAATGCCAGATCCCTTAGAGAGCTTCCCACAAGGACACTTCTTCAGGTTTGGCCTTGCACAAGGAGGAGTCACACAGTGATTTGGGGATGTATGCGTAGTTTTTCTGGGAAGGGACTGTCCCCACCTATGGGGTTCTGTGCACAGTTTTCACACCTGCCAGCTTGGGTGGCTGTGCCTCTGTTCTTCTAGAGATTGCCACTTAGCAGGGGTCTGAGTGGCTCTGAGCCAGGACCCTGGGGGAGTGTAGCTTTTTCTCCAGCAAGTTTCTTCTCATTGTCCTCATTAGGGCTCCCTGTGGAGGGGGACATGGCCTGCAGGCCGCTCTCCTGAGATCTAATTCCCTAGGCGCTCGGGCTCTGTGGCTCTCAGGTCTCATTCACTCTCAGTAAGATCTGATCCACTCCTTATACTCCTTCACAGTGGAGTTTCCACACCAGCCAGCTTGGGTGTGCCACAGGGCTTCAACGAGTTGGGCTCCCTCCGTTGCCGACAAGTCTTTGAAGCTCTGCATAGGATGAAACATAGTTTCCTCCCGAGATCCATTTGCCTTTTCTACTCCTTATATTATTTCAAGGTTCTTTACTGATTTTCACCAGCATTTGTTGAGTTTTGCTCATCTTTCAAGGCTCAGATCAATGGTTCCCACCTTCGCAGGCTGCTCTGACTGCTCTACTTAGTCTACTCAGCGCACTTTTCTATCTCAGAAGCAGCTCTCTCGGAGTATTGCAATGATATATCTGTCGTTCTCCCGGCTTCCCCATCTAGACTGTGCAGCAATCAAAACCAAGAATGTATCCATGCCTAGCACAGTGTTGAATGCTTCTTGAAAAAAATGTTTTATTGAGTGGGAATATCTGCTTTTTAAAGTGATTTTCTGAATCTTTTTTCTACTCCAGCTATTCAGCTTAATATAGTCCAAAAGTATTATTCCCATTTTTACTACTTCTTTTCATAATATTTATGAATATAAGTATATTTTAACATGTACTACTTTATTGGTTTTCTTTATTAGTAGAATATAAACTCAATAAAACCAAATACATTGTCTTTTTTGTTCACATGATATTTCTGATTCATATCTTTGTGCCTGCTTGGTAAATATTTGCAAACAAAGGAATGAATAAATTAATAAAATCTCTAGCAGAGGGTGTTGAGTTACAGATCCTTCAATTCCAATTGTTGTGACAATGACTAAACTTATTGCTTTTCCCTGATTTACTTTCTTTTTGATTTTAATGATTCTTTCCTATATTTTCCCCGTTGTTTCAAACTAAAAAAATCTTGCATCAAGGGAAGAAAAAAGTGAATGAGAAATTTACAAGGAAACCCTTTACATGTTGACTATGGAATCTTTTTATGAATGGCCGAATTCCTCTCATTCACGCTCCACTGGTTACTCTTTCCTGTCTCTTTCTCTTCAGCAGAAGCCTTCTAAACACTGCTGCCTCCAATGGCATGCCTTCTCAACATGCCTCCAATACAAAGAGGAATTAATACTGCAGGACATTTGGGATTCAGTGTCTACTTTACTGTGATGTTCTAGAAAACTGAGGAAGGAGTTTATTCCTGACAACTTGAAATACTAATATATTTGGATTATGATGTTCTAATCTCATTTAATTTGAGAAGGAGTTAGAGCCTGGTGCTGAGGGATGAGTGTGTGTGTGTGTGTGTGTGTGGTGTATCCATATGTGTGTCCTGGGATATAGATGAGTGGCACAATCCATCATGTCATCCCATAGGCACTTGTGTATTTGAGTGACTTCTGGTGACTGAATCTGCTACCAGAGGGTGATCCTGGCAATGGCATCTGTCTCCAGTAATTGTGTCACTGGTCTTCTCTGAGCTATGCAGATGACGAATGCTGCCAACAATACACTTTCTGCTTGAAGCCAAAACTGAAACAATTCAAGATAAGGAATATAAAGATACACCTCATTGGTGTGATACAGGTTGTTTAAACACTCAGTCTCCTCACCAAAAGTAACCAGATAATCAGTGATGACTGCATGAGCTGCTGAAAGTATTTACACCTGAAGTGTTCCACCAGTATCCACCAGGCATATCCGAATGAAGCGCAGTGATCATTCCCACCTTACTACTAGTCCTGTGGTTAGAATAAACCTGGAATATCTCTCTTCTTCACATGTTGCCATATTAAAAATAAAAGAACATCAGACTCTAAAATTCAAAGCCATCGGCTAGTGATGAAGAGCAGCCATTCTGGAGTCAGCTTATGTGGCTTTGAGCTCCAGCTTCTTGATTTGCCAGGTAAATAACTTCAGGCAAATCATGTAGCCTCTTTTCATGTCCATTTCCTCATTTGTGAAATAAGGAAAAGGCTGCATCTACCCTCTTGGTATATGGGAAGAACTTGTGTACTTAATGAGCCTGGAACAGTGCACTTGGGAAATGTGCAATTCTTGGCTGCTATTGTGAATGTTATACACAGCACATTACAGCAGTTGCCTTCTGGTTCTTTCCCAAGTCTGAAAGATTTTTTCTACCCCACTCCTATGCTGATTCTCCTCTTTAACCCTTCTCTTTCTAGGCCATTTACTTGTAGTTTAGTGAAGTGCTCACACCCTTTTCCTATCCACTGAGGAACACAGCAAATCAATCAAGCAAAAAGACAAACTCTGCCTTCCAGGAGAAGAACCACAGCTGCAAATACTTTATGCTTCAATATCTTCCCAAGGTCATATGACTAAATATGATGACATATAAATACATAGCATCCACTGGCTTTTTACACCATCTTCTGGGATACATTGAAGTTCATTGGGGTGGCCACATCTAGCTTGGATGCTGAATAATTTAGACCAGCTTTACTCCTATATCTGGAAGAGCCTTTGTCTCTACAGGATGAATTTACTAATTTGTCCTACCAGTGGACCTCAACACCAAAACTTCCAGCTCTGCAGTTGGATCCTTGTTTTTTCTCCTTACTCTTTAGAGAGACCAAAACTTTCTCTTCCTGCAACTCAGAGGATCTTCTTTTTGTGAAATGAAGTCAACACTGAGGGAAATGAAAGCCAGATAAACTTCATTGTAAACCGTGTGTGCTAGATGCTTTCCACGTGTTTGAATTTCACAATTTCCATTTCAAGGAAGTTTTATTATGTGCATCTCACCAGATGTGGAAACTGAGTTTCAGGAAGGCCGTGTAGCTTGCCAAAGTCACACAGTGAACAAGTGATAGAGGGAGGATGTAAACTTTGGTTTGTTTAACTTATAAAAACTACTTTTTTCCTTTACATCTTATATTCAATATTTTATAAGAATAAGATGGTTTATTTTAAGTTTGTTGACTCATTCTACATGCATTACATATGATCCTCCTGGAGATGAAGATTATGAATGGGTTGGAAAGGAATGAAAGATATTGCCATGTTTTGAGTATTTTCTTTTTTGACTTTATTTCCTTCCTTTATTCTTTTCTTCTTCATTCCTTCTCCTCTGTCATCTGTCTCTCCTTCTCTCTTCCCCTGAACTATCTATCTCCATATGTACTCACGTGTGCTTATATGTATACTTACTAGCTACCATAACATCAATTGAGAAAGTACCATATACGAAACTGATAAAACCTTCTTCTTCACCTTTTTTGTTGTGACAAAAACTCAGAAGCCCAGTCTTCCTTTTAATAGTAAGTGATCAGCCTTCAATGAGGCCAGTGGTTTGGAGTAATCTTCCTTCTACCTTCCTTTCTGGGCTGACACCCAAGTCAGTGCTGACCCTAGAGTCAGGCAGTGCCTCCTTGAGAGCTGTTCTGCCGTGGCTGTGTCCCACTAGGGCAGGAGAAGGAAGAGCACCACTATACTCAGCTGCCTCATAAGCTTCCCACTGAATTTCTGCTTCCGATTAGAGAGATGATTATAATCTCAATAGAGCTGAGGGTTAAGAGGAGTTGATGAATGCAAATGCTTCTCTGTCATGTTAGATATTTCTTCCAACTTTATCATTGGTCATATTTCTAGAGATGGTTAAGGATGTACCTAGACAAAAAGGTCCAGTAGATGGTGTCACAATGCCCTTGCCTTTAGGAGAGTTAGTAGTGTTGGCTGCTTAAGGGGCTATCTTTATTTCTAATACTGCTGGAAAAGGATGAAAAATTTATGTGGAAAATATCTCAAAATGCCATTTTATTTTGTTTTATGTTTTTAAATTAAATGTAATTTTTTTGGAGCCAGGAATCAGACACAGGACCTCATGCTTGCCAGGCAGGCTCTGTGCCACTGAGCTATCCTCCCAGCCCTAAAAATATTATTTTAAAGAACTGTACATGAATATGAAATATTGGGAAGATAAAAGGCAGAGGGATGCTGTGGGTCTATAGCACTGAAAGAGGATAAAGAAGGTGGAGGAAAGAAGGTCAAAGAATGTGAACAAATAAGTAGGACCCAAAACGTGCAATAGATATTGTGAACTGGGAAGAAAAATACTGTGCAGAGCAAAACTGTGATAGGGGAAAGGGGAAGGAAGGGAAAAGAAAAGAAAAAAATATACACATATGTGCAAAGTAGCTGAGATTGATATACTACTAGTTTCTCTTAGTTAATTGAAAAGAAAAATTTGTGTTAATATTGTTAACACAGTATCTCATGCTCGTGTCTTGAACCCTGAGTAACTACTCTGAAGATAACAATACGCAATGCATCAGTTATTGGTACTTTCATATTATCTTGTTTTGAATTTGTTTTTTAAAGTTAAAAAATGTAACATTAAACTAAGAAAAAGAAGGTCAAGTCTGATATTTGGAAATATACAGTTCACTTTGGGTCACTATCAGCACTACACCTTCTTCCAGATTACATATTTCCAAAAAATGCTAGGATGAACACAGTGCTATGCTGAAATGAGTCTTAGAGTAGTCAACAAATTGTTTTCAGCTGTATGAGTGTGCACATATATATAAAGATAATTTCAGAAACAGATGTCTATCATTGGTTGTACTAATAAGTACACTAACTCTGATTAAGTATAGGTAACTTGTAAGTATTCTAACTATACTTACTACTATGATTGTAAGTGTAATTACACTAACTCTCCAGTTCCTGTAGACACTTTTTTGAAAGATCATGAAGACTGAAAAAGCCAGTGAGTGGAGTAGCTCACAACCATTAATAGACCCAGCAAAGCTTCTGCAATATTTGGGCTCTCTGTGTCTGTGTCTGTGTCTGTGTCTGTGTCTGTGTCTGTGTCTGTGTCTGTGTCTGTGTCTGTGTCTGTGTCTCTGTCTCTGTCCCTTCTCCACTCCCCATTTATCTAGCCTAGTGCAAAAGCATGATGAGGCAGGATATAAGAGACCATGAAGGAACCAGGTTGAACAAGACTGCAATGGAAGGCAGGGGAATGGTGATGGAGTAGGTGGTAGAAAATGAACAAGGCTTGGGGACTTAGGCAGAAGATGCTTTAGCATGATGAGGGGAAGGAAGGCCATATTGAAATAAGGTTAATCTAGTAACATTTCGGGAAAGTTACAATACTAAGAGCAAACCTACACATGAAGTATTTTTTTAAGCAAAATATTTTATAATATTGGAAGAGAAGGAGAAAGGTAATTGGGACAAGTGTCTGGCAAAGGTTGTAAGGATTAAGCAGAAAAGAGTCATGAGTCCTACATGAACATCTTCCAACAAAATGTTTAAGGTCAATTTTGTGTGCATATTTTGTTGTATCATTTAAAAAGGAAAAGGTAATTTTTTTAGCAATTTATTACTGTTATTTATGAGATGAAAAAGCACTCCTATCTATTATGATATGTCAAAAGTTCCATAAAGTCCTTAGCTTAGTCAAAAGTTTCAATTTTCATTTTCATATAGAATATTTGTGCATCTCACAGAATACTGTGGGCTGATGTGTATAGTTTGAATCCTGAATGACAGACAGGTCCCTACATCTCAATACCAAGAATCCTGCTAATTGTTCAAAGTTATACAAGAAGGAAGGTCACTAAAAATGAAGTGGCATATCCCAGGAGAGTCAAGCTACGTTTAAAACACCTTCAAATCAAAGCCTCAGAAGGTTGGCTTGGGGTTTTATTTGCTTTTTGTACATGGTACCTTTTGTCCTTAGCTCAGAGAAGGGAGCCAGAGGTGTACCCTTATTTCTGCAGCCACAATGTTGACCTACTAGGAAAAGCCAATGATCAGAAAGTGGGAAATTTGACAGCTTCTGAAAGTAAATGCCTGTGTGCTGTTTTGTTGTGGTTTGTCTTCTGCCTGGGAAGTGAATAAAAATGTCGGTGAATACTCCAAAGGTCAGAATTTCAGAACTCCTGCCACAACTGTATTGTCAGCAAGTATTAATGATTCTCTTACTTGCTCTCCTTTTTTTTTAAGAGGCCTGGTCATGTCCGAGGGAATGCCAGGTACATTTTTCTTAATGTATGAGCACAAGTTACATATAACAACCTAACAACACAATACTGCCTCTTTAATGCTAATCTATTCCTTGCAATCTACTAGATACATGTAGAGTCATTGGTGTGTATCAAGAGAGCAAAATCAGATTCTGAAAATATCTGAAAGGATGCACTAGAGTGTACATAATAATGTATTTTAATCTGCCAGGCCTTAAAATTAATCATGAATTCCCACAGAGATTTTAATAATTTTGAGATGATGGTTTTTTTTTCTTCATAGAGTAATATTCTTGGACTGAGTTTTCTAAATGCTGCAAGGGTACAAAAATTAGATGGGGGAGGGGGGAAGCAGGGGCAATTTCTCACTTGCTGTAGTATAGGAGATGTGTTTACTAGGGGAGCATGTTTTCTTTTGCTCCTAACTAAAAAGCAAGGTAGGTGTTTCAAAGAAAGGCTTTATCACTCCATAAAAACTGGAGAATAGCAGCAAGTTTCTTAGGGGTAATAACATGCATTTGTAAAGCAGTGGGAATAGTCCTACAGGAAAGAGGTCCACTCTAGTGAGGGGGTGGATGCCTTGGCAACATTAGGGAACTTGTCTATCAGCATTTTGCAGAATTTCATGGGAGGAAAACTTTGGTGATCAAATGACAATAGGTTCCAGAAGAGGTGACCATGTTGTTTATTGTCCAAACTGGCACTTCTGATATGGAAAATAAAAGTAACTAATCACCATGAGACATATGCTTGCTCTAGTTCCAAGGAACAGCACAGAGGTTTGGAATTCAGGTTTCTCACACAACAGCACCCTTGCCTTTCAAAGGGGGCGATCCAGCACTCTCTCTTTGCCTCATGAAGACACGTCAACCACTTAGACTTCAAATGTTATCTAGAAGAGGTGCTATATAAAATCAGAAGTTCATAGCAATTATAAATAGACAGCAATGAAAACTACACAACTGAAGCTACTATGACGTAGACTGATGATTTTTAAGAGATTTTCAGAGACCAGAAAGAAATAAGTTCCTAGAGGGTATGTTGGGCTTTCTATGTCGTTTTAATTCTCCACAAAGTCCTCCATAGAATATTAGTGCCTAACTACAGAGACAGGGGAATAGATCTTGTGATTGACCAAGTTTTGGGTCAATTTCTCTGAAATGCGGTTCTCAGAACATGCCTTTGTCCCTTTCCTTCCCATACACTAAACAGAAATTTTAAAGAAACATGCTGTATCTCCCCTAGTTTTCTTCTCATAAATTACCTAAGGAAAGTAGAGTACAATTTGTTAAAAAGAGGAAATTCCATGGTCGATCTCATTATTCTGGGAGGGCCAATATATTTTTCTTGATTACTGTATATGTGGAACATGCTTGGATATTTTAAAATTATAGAAATTACACATATGAGAAGGAGGTAGAGATATTAGAAGGTCCAAGAAAAATATATATAATTATAAATGTAGGAAGGGAGACTTTTTTTCCTGAACTACATTGCCTTTAAATAATTTTCAGGCTATTAGAATCAGGAGCCTCACTGGTGAGTATGGTTTCCTATTAAAACAACAACAACAACAACAACAACAACAACAAGCTATTTCATTACTCTTTGGGTTGGGTAGCATAATAAAATTTGGAGAAAATAACCTGGTTTACCTCTGCACTTCCCTGCCAAACTTCTCTCCCATGAATCAGTGCAACTAACGGCTGAATGAAGTACAAGACAGAAAAGATCACAGAAAGGAAAAAGAACACCACCCGCTAGTCTGGATTTTCAAAAAAAGGTCACTAGAAGTTAATAGCAGAGAAAATGGTCTTGAAAGACTAGGAGAGGCATTTTGTGAATGGCTACGTCCCCAGGTCAGCATGAGTTTGTGCCTTTCTAGCAGCGCATCATCCCAACCACCACTGGGCATTCGATCAACTGGGGAGTATTGTGAAGCACAGCTTTTGACTGGGCTTGATAGTCTGCTTTTCTAACAAGCTTGATGACGCTGTGAAGATGCTGGTGGCTTGCCCACCTTTGAAAAAGTAACAAAGTAAACAATAGCTTGGAAAGTGACCTAACGGAAAGCCTAATTAATCAGACCCTTGGCCTAGAGAAACGCTTTTGCATTTGGGAAGTTCTGTTGCAGAGAGATTAGCTTGTCCCTCTGAAGAGCCCTTAGACATGTCCCGAGGAAGGAGCTTTTCAGGTTCCATGGGACACCTGCCTTGGAGTGGATTTCCTTTGGGAAATCCCTTGTGGAACCAGGCCACAGAAGAGTGGAAAAAGAGAACCAGCTGCCAAGAACTCTGCAAATGCAGTGTCCTCTTCCCTGGAGGCACCCAGAGAGGTATGAAAAACAAGCCTTCATTTCTAAAGAAAAGTATAGGACCCTACTCACGGGGCTGGTGAAAGTAGAGGAGCCCTGGTTTGAGATGTGGGGACACAGAGTGACTTAGAAAATCCAAGGGGCCAAGTAGGGAGCTGAGCTGTATTTCCACGGGATTAAAGTCAAACAAAGCAATGAAAGGCAAGACAGGAGACTTACTTCTCATGGAAATTTTGCAAATAGAGAACTCCTCAGTTCTTATAAATCTTCCTGGAATTTTAACGTCACAAAGGAGAGAAAGGGAATGTTGATTTGAGCTTGACTTACAAGGACTGAGTCAGCCCTGAAGTGACTGAAAACAAGCCCTGCTTTATGGGCTTATTTTATGAATTTCTTATGAAAGATTGACCCATTAATTATAATTCTCAGTACTTTGCATATTGTGCATTGCTTAGTGTGCATCTTACAAACAAACAAAAATACTGCAACAAAACACAACAAAAATTCTCAGTAGGAAGTTCTTGAGGATCCAGTGTAAAACTTGCCTTAAAGGTGTAAGGAAGTCTTTTAGCAGAGTATTGATAGACCAATACCATCTCTCTCATGAAACAGTAACATAGTAAAGGAGTTTGAAGCTTGGAATAAACTGAATGCCCCCTAAAGAGGTACTCAGATGTACTTCTGTGGCATTCTAACCAGTAATTTTTGGAGATCGCTAAAAACAGGCTGGACAAACATCCATCTCAAAATATGTGGCATGATCCTGCTCAGAAATAGGAAAATGACAGTGATTTTAAAATTTCTTTTTCTGAAAAAAAAAAAGTTTTTTCTTTTAGTTCTAGGATATGATTTTAAAGCTAAGCAGGTGTCTGTTTTGTCTTTACTTTAGAAGTCCTGCTTATTAATATATTCATAACAGACATTTTACACTCAGAGTTATGGCTTCCATGAATATACTATTTTAATTTTTGATCAATATTGTGTGTTTGATAAGAGACCTGGTATATAGAGTTAAAAAATTCACATGCCCTGTAGGGAGCCCTTTATTTCTAGTGACATATATTGGAGTTATTCTTCTTTGTTCATATGATTTACCTTCAAAAATCTATTGAATGTGCCCCCAGAGAAGTGCAGATAGCTGTTTTAATAATCATGTTGGTATTCGGGTGGAATGGAGTGGGTAGAACTGAAAGAACTCGCAGGAATATTGTTCCTGGGATCCCTGGTTCCACCAGCCTGTGGGTAATAAAGTGCAGTAATATAGCTAGAGTTTGTGCATAAAGTTAGCAATTGCTTCTTATAAATTCTGATCTTTCAGCCTTCTTCCAAGTTTCAAGAGCCCTTAGCTCACACTAGAAGTGACGTAATATGCTGCCATGTGAACAAATGGAAGGAGGGTGCTGTCTCTGTCTCTCTTCTACTAGCATTAGCTTTAGTAGAACTGATACTGTGTCTCCTAAATTCTGCTTTTGACTCCAATGATTCTGCGCTACCAGAAAGAGTTGGGGAATTAAGATAATCCTTCAGTTTAACTGTCAGCAGCAGTATCTCTCCTACAAGAGGATTGTATATTTTGAGGCTAGTACGATATATAGGGCAGATTACAGGTCATTTCAGTAACTCTCCCATAGGATACACTTCTTGGAATATCTATACCACTCATAAAATGATCAGATCTACATGCTCACACACATGCATTTAGGGATGTATGTATCAATTATATATGCAATGTAATCCCATATGCATAATTATAGGTATTCCATTTCCTCAATACAATTCCTGTGAATTAGATATTATGCAAAGATTGCCAAGATGGGAAACATGAGTCCCAGAAAGCTGAAATAACTTGCCTAACATCCTAGTGATAGGCAGAAAGAGGACAGAGATTTGAAATTGGGAATGTTTATGTCTACTTTCTTACTATGCATGAGGCTTTTTTCAGTGTGGGAGTAACTCATTGATATTGCAAGTTTGTACTGTGGCTTGAGTAATTTGTTAACTCATCTTTGGATGTAGCATTTTATACCTGCCTCATTTATTTCAGTGATCTTCCTATTCTGATGACCAGTGGTGAAACTTGCTCCACTAAGGCACAAAACATCTCTTATGTGTGCATTACACAGTAAGGCATAGTAGAGTTATAAAAGTGAATCTGGCCCCCAAATCTTCCGCTTACTCCATCAATCTTTTTTAATACTTGAAAGAAAATTTCCTTAAATTTGATTGTTAGCCTAGCTCATTGCAAAGGAGCAGTTAATTTTTCCAAGTACTCCTCAGCATTTTACAACCAACTTCAAAAATCTACCTTGTAATATTTCAGTTGAACCACATCACTTGTGTTTCTAACAATGGTATGGATTTTACATAGCTGTTTACACTAATATGTGTTAAAATGCCTAATTACCATGGCGATCACAGCCTGGTTCAATAGTCCTGCCAGCTTTTAAGTTTGTGTCTTCATCAAACACAAACATCAAGGAGCATCCTAAACTACAATTTGTAACCTGGATTAAGGGCTATAAATGGGACCCTTCAAACAAGAACACACAATTTTGCATATTTCATGATAATCTGCTCATTTGTTTGTTTTGTTGTCTTCCAGATTTTCTAAAATGCATGTTGAAAAAATGAAGGCAGAATATGAGATGAGTGTTCTTTAGTGAGATTGACAGAAAGTTTGAGAATGCTTGAAGGTGGTACTATATCTATAATCACATTTTCAAATGTGTGACTTTATTCATAATTGCATTGTTGACTGATGATTCTGTAGTCAAATAGGTAAATTTATTGTAACATTTTTAGAGGTATTTGATCAACCATTGAATATTAGGAACTACAGTAAGATCCGGTAATCCCAGTAGAATGTCACATGGGTCCGACTTTCATGTGTAGGTCACTTTGGGAGCATGGAGGATGAATAGGTTATTTATCTTTTTTTAAAATTTTATTTAAAGAGAAAAAAACAAAACAAAACAGAATAAAGGGTAGCAACAATACAGAATTCCAAGGAATAAAAGAAAAGAACAACAACAAAAAACCTAAGAAATTATTACTTGACAAATTACATACTGACGTCTCGGAAATAGTTTTTCAAATTACAAAGTTAAAACATGTAAAGTAGACATTCAGGCAATGAGACTGTTAACAGTTCTGCTCCACGATCTAACTAAAACAGCAATATGGTCATCCGTCTTACCGACTCAAATATACATGCAATTATATAAAAGGGTGAAATTAAACACAACAAAACAGGACAAAGTGGATCACAAGAAAGCAATGTAAGGGACATAAATTTCAAAACTAGACAATCGGAGATATTCACTTTCTATCTATCATATTGACTCTTGTTTTCTTCCAAATAGTTGTCCATATTGTCACATACAGGGAATTCACATGAAACAACCTAGTATGGAATTGATCTGAGCAGGACGAGGAGGGCATTTCAGGTCTTCAAGACCAGACATTAGGGAAGCCAAGAATGGCTGTCATAGTATCTCTCCTCCTAAAAACAGCTGTCCATACCTTCATATGTGTTGGACTTAAACAAGACAAAGCAAGCTAAAATCACTTTAAACAAAAAGTGATAGTTTTGCTGGACTTCACATCATGACATTATGGAATAAGCACTGGGTATTGTAGTGTCTCTTTTTCTTCAAAGTAGTTGTCCATTTCAACATGTGTTATATAGCTGGTTCTCGTAAATTGTTTATAAGCTCTACACATGCATGAGTCTGTGCATGTATATCTATCATTTCTGTGTTAGAGGGAAAAACAAAACAATTCCTAGAAAAGCATGAGGCAAAAAAGTCACATAAAACTGCAATACTAGGGGATCTACAATGGTTACCATGATGTCTCAGCAGTATATAACAACATTAATAAAAATGAAGCATTGGAGACATAAGACTTCAAAAGCAAGTAATAATCACACCAGAGTGGGTATCTTAATGAATCTTGTCATCTTCAGTGTAGTTGCCTATACTCTTAGACTTGATGCTATCAATCATAACAGATTTAAATAAAATCAGTCAATACAGAGTAGCAATCTAACAAACCAGATTCAAATAAGATCGGTCATAGTAAGACAGTATAATTTATAAAGGGCTTCTGATTAAGTTGATAGGAAAATTAGGGATGATTACCATAATATGTCCTCTTATTTTTGGGATAGCTGACCATGTCCTCAAATCTAGTGTAAATCCAGTTCCAGACAAACTGGAACAGCACGTAATCCATCTAAGCAGAGTGGTGAGAATAATGTAAATTTTAAATCTTGTTACCCAGTTAACAATATCCTCTGCCTCCCTTTTTTAGACAATTCCTCCACTTTCTCTCCCATGGGGTGCACTGCTTGTTTTGGGTCCCAGTGCCTCCCTATATAGAGCATCTCAGTGGACCCAATCTCCTGATCTATTCTGCCTGTGTTTCTCTCTGTTAATATTTCAAGGCCATCTATACTAGAGATTATAGCCAATTTCTCTGCCTCATTTCTATTCTATTTTTCTGCCATTGATAGTCTATTTTTCTGTTCCACTCCACTGTCTGCCCCGTTCACTGAGGCCTCTCTGCCATTGTTCCTGAAATGCTTGTATTCTTGTTCTCTCTCTCTCTCTCTCTAAAATGTCCTTCAGTATTTTTTGTAGAGTTGGATTGGTGGTCACAAATTCTCCCAGTTCTCATTATCATGGAAGCATCTTGCTTCTCCATTAATTTCTAGAGAGAATTTTGTAGGATACATCAATCTGGACTGGAGATTGTTCTCCTTCAGCATTTGAACTACTTCACTCTAAGCTCTTCCTGACCTGATGGTCAGTGTTGAGAAGTCTGCTGTGATTTTGATGAGTTTTCCTTTATAAGTGATGTGTTTCTTTTCTCTAATGGCTTTTAATATTCTGTTCTTATACTGAATTTCTGGGATCTTGATTATTATGTGTCTTGGTGTAGCTCTGTTTGGGTTGTAGGTGGCTGGATTTCTGTATGCTTCATACATCTGCATATCATTTCTTTTTTCTATGCTTGGGAAATTTTCCTTAATAACTTCTGTGAATAGCCTTTGTAATTCCTGTTTTGATTCCTGCTTCTTCATTCACATGCTTTATTCTTAAGTTATAGATCCTCTTGTCATCTTCCAGTCTTTGTATCCTTACTGCCTGCTCCCTTGTTATTTTTAAGAGATCTTCCCTTTCATGATCACACATTGCAAGCCTGTGTTCAATTTTTGATAGTCTAACTTTGGTTTCTTTCAAGCAGTTTTGCCAGCTTTGTATGGAGTCTTTAGTTTCCTGATAATCTCTTTGAATCTGCTTCATGAATTATAGGTTTTTCCTGTATTCTTCATTAAATTTTTCTCTCCTTTTGTGTTCCTCCATTCTTCTGTCTGTGTCTTCTCGAGAGGTGCCCAGAATCTCTTTTATTAATCTACTTATCTCTTGTTTAATTTGAATTAATATTTCAGTTTTGGTCCCGTTTACGAGGTCCTGAAGATATCTCTTTATGTCTGCTAATGCTGTGTTTGATGTTGCATGTTTGCTGCCCTCAATCTCTTTTGTATTTACCTCTCCTGGATCAATGTTCTCAGGGTTGGGGGCTGGGGTTTTTTTCTTATTTCTCCCTCTCGTCATGTTTTGGTTCCTTCCATACAAGTGTACAGTGTAATTCCCAGACCCTTTTCTTGTTGGTTAAGGCTCCTCTAAAGGGCGCAGGCTAGGAGCTTTTGCCCTCTTCAATAGACTATCAGAGATTAGAGTTCATGCAGGGCAGTGTGTGCTGGCTCCTCCCCTCCGGGGCAGTCAACCTTTGCAGGCCTTCACTGCGTCAGTGTATGCCTATCTCAGGGAATTAATTTGTAGCAACTCACTGGGTCCCAGCCAGGGGCACAGTCTAGTCCAAGCAGATTCCACCAATCCGCTCAAGGAGGGGAGCAACCAACTGAAGCCACTTCCTTATGGAGTTAGGGCTGTCCTGCCCAAATCCAACATGTCATCCAGTCAGTTTCCCCTTTTCCGTGGGAGGGTCTTATTCCCATCACTCACCACATGTTGATGCTGGTCCCTGAAAACTGCTGGGTTCCCTGACCTCCGACTTCAGCATGGCTGGCTGTGGTGCGAATTCACAGTGCCTCTGGGTGGGTCACGTGCAGGGTGGGTCCGGGCGAGCCACACGCAGGGCTGTTCAGCTCCGTGCTCTGGCGGCTCAAGCCAGTGGCTTCAGCGCGGATCCCTTGGTCAGGTCTCCAGCAGGGATTCAGGCGGCACGAGGAGGGTGCTGTGCTTGCTGATCTTAGCTTCTCTTATGGTAGCCCCAGGACCTCATATTCGAGTGGTATTTTGCACTTTAGTTTCTTCCTGGGTTGTGAGAGTCCATCTCTCTCTGTTTGGTCTCTCCAGAGTGTTTTATTCTGGCTTTTGAGCTGTCTCTCTCAGAGAGGATCCCTCTCCTGCTACCTACTGGTCCACCATTTTTGGACTATCTCCAATAGGTTATTTATCACTGAGGGTTCAGGAAGACTTCAAAAAAGATGCTTGAATTAGTAGGTTTTCCAGGAACAAACTGGTGCAATATAGACAGGAAACAGAAAAGCACAGTCACAGTCATCAACGCAGTTGAAAAGAACAGGCACATTCTGGAAACTACAGCAGTTCTGTGTGGCTGAGGAGGATGCAACTTAGAGAAGTGTGGGAGATGTAACATTAGGGACATTGTTGTAAGCTTGTAGATAATGATCAGGTTCCTCTAATATTAAGTGCCATATGTGCCAACTACATATGAGATAACAAGAAATTGGGGTTAGGGATCTATGATGTGACCCATGGGAATTTTATCTATTGTCACCTCTGAAGAAACAGCTTTCAACACTTACCAGCCTGTTCTTCAGAAGCCTATGGCAGCCCATGGAATCATTAGGCTTATGTATTTATCCTTGCATCAATTCAATAAATATCTACTTAGCCCCTACAATATTTCAATGTTTGTGCTCATCAATGTGGAAAGGATAGAGATGCTGTGTTTAATAAAGGGTGTGGGATAAAAGCACAAGGAAATTTGGAGAAGAACAAAAATGATTATATTTATCTTATTTAGTTCATCAATGGAATCATGCCATTTTCCTGATTCTGTAGATTCTTTAATTTCACCTTCTATTCATAATTGCTTAAGTTTGACTTAAATTTGTCTCTATATTTGGATGACAAAGTCTGGTCAAAAGTGGTCTCCATACACCATGAACTGTAACATAATTTATGTAAATAGGCTCAACCTACCTAGATGTATAATTCTTAGTACATAGCAACTAAGCCAGTCATAGCAATGAACATTCTCTTGATCTGGAATTGAAAGCTGGAAAAAAAAATGAACATATAAGGAAAATCCCCACTGTAGCCAATCAGGTTATTCACATATATCATTTTCTTTTCTCTGGTTGTAAATATAACCTACCTATGTGGTACAGTAGGGCATTATGAACCATCTGAACCTAGCATGAACCTACTGTGGTAGAGTAGGGCGTTATGATCAGGGGTGCACATATATCACTGTGTCTTGGTGATAGAATGTTTTCTCACTTGAGTAAACTTTGTTAAAGTTAAATCATGTAGGTTTTGTTTTTATTTTTATTTTATTTTATTTTATTTTATTTTATTTTATTTTAAAGAGAGTAAAACTAAACAGAAAAAAGCAGATCAGAAGAAAACAATGTAAGTAACACAGATTTGAAAGCAAGACAACGTGATATCATCACTGACTTTCATATTGTCTCTTGTTTTCTTCTAAATAGTTGTTCATATCGTCACACACAATGAATTTATACACAACAAAGTAGTATTAAATTGATAGAAAAGAATGATGAAGGCATTATAGGCCTTCAAAACACCAGACAATAGGGAAGTCAACAATGGCTGCCATAATGTCACTCGTTCTCTTCATAATAGCTGTCCATATCTTCACGTATGTTGAAATTAAATAATACACAACAGATTAAAATCATTCTGAACAAAGAATAATAGTATTGTTGGATTTCACAGCATCATGCCATGGAATCAGCACTGGATACCATAGTGTCTCTTTTTCTTCAAAGTAGCTGTTCATTTCATCATGCATTATATAATTGATTCTCATAAACTGTTTAAGAGAAGTTCTACGCATGTATGAGTCTCTACATGTACCCCAATCCTTTCTGTATTATAGGGAAAACAAAACAAAACAAAACAAATCAAATCAAAACAAAACAGAATTCCTAGAAAAAGATGAGACCAAAAAAAGACATAAATAACAAAATCAAAGAGCCCCAAACAAGACAATCTAAGCCTTCCAAACAAGGCAGTAGGAGCATAACTAAGGTTGTTATTTTACATAATGATCTTCAAGAGTTCCTCAGATCACCCTACAGTAATATGCACAATTTTTCCAATCTTTTGAATATTAACTTTTTGTTCTAAGAATTTACAGCATTTGTAGCACAATCATCTTAGCTATCCTAAGTGTTTATATAATTTAGATTTTTTTCCCTTCCTTTTTCTTTTTCCTCATTTTGCCTAAGATATTATTTTTTCCCTTTAAGCAGATTCTTATCCTTTCACTATATTTACTGAATTTTTTTTTGTATCCTATGTACCCTTACCATTTTTTTTTTGGTACCAGGGATCGAACTCATGACCTTGCACTTGCCAGGCAGGTGCTTAAGCCACTGAGCTAAATCCCTGGCCCTAACCCTTACCATTTCTTACATTAGGGAGATGGTATGGTATTTACAAATGTGAGTTTGATTTATTTCACTTATAAGTATGGTCTCAAGTTGCAACCATTTATTTATAAATATCTCAATGTGATCATTCTTTATAGCTGAGTAGTACTCCATTGTATAAAAATATCACATCTTTTTTATCCATTCCTCAGTTGATGGGCATTTAGGTTGTTTCAAAGATCTGGCTATTACAAATTGTGCTGCTATAAACATGGGTGCACACATATCACTGGGATATGATGTTTTCAGTCCTTCTGGGAATATGCCTAGAAGTGGAATAGCTGGGTCAAATGGGACTGCCAATCCCAGCTTTTTGAGGAACCTTCAGACTGACCTCCACAGTCGTTGCATCAATCTGCACTCCCACCAACAGCACAGAAGAGTCCCTTTGTCCTCGCAGGCTCTCCAGCATTTGTTGTTGGTAGTTTTCTTGATCTTAGCCATTTTTTCTGGGGTGAGATGGAACCTCGGTGTGCTTTTAATTTGCATTTCTCTCATGATTAATGATGATGAACATTTTTTCATGTATTTATTTGCCATTCATATTTCTTCATCTGAGAACTGTGTATTCATCTCAGATGCCCATTTTCGGATTGGGTCTTTGAATTTTGGGGATCTGATTTTTAAAAAAATTCTTTATATGTTTTAGACAGAAGTCCTTTGTCTAAGGGACAGTTCACTAAGATTTTTTTCCTAATTTGTGGGCTTTCTTTTGACTATTCTAGAAATTTCTCTTGACATGCAAAACTCTTTAATAGGATGTGATCCCAGTTATTGATTCTGTGAAGTATTTCATGTGTGGTTTGATTCTTGTTTGTGAATTCTCTACCTACCCTTTTATCTTCAAGATTTCTACCTACTTTTTCTTCCAACAGATTTAGTGTTTCTGTTTTAACATTTAGATCTTTGATCCATTTAGACTTCAGTTTAATACATGGCGATAGGCATGGGTCTAGTTTTAGTTTTCGGCATATGGAGAGCCAATTTTTCCAGCAGCATTTATTAAAAAGACTATCTTCCAGTGGATGTGTTTGGACCCTTTATCAAAGATAAGGTGGCTTAGTGTCTTTGTAGTTGTAGTTGTATCTTCTAATCTATTCCATTGATCTTCAGATCTGTTTTTATTCCAGTGCTATGCTGATCTTATCACAGAATCTTTGTAGTATAACTTCAAGTCAGGGATTGTGATGCCCCCTGCCTTGCCTTTGTTGCTAAGAATTGCCTTTGCTATTCTAGGTCTCTTCTGGTTCCAGATGAATTTTAGAGTGATTTCTCTAGATCTATGAGGTATGCTAGTGGTCTTTTGATTGAGATTGCATTAAATCTGTGTAACAATTTTGGGAGAATGGTCATTTTCACAATGTTTGTTCTTCCTACCCATGAACAACAGATGTCTTTCCATTTTCTGAGGTCCTCTTCAGTTCCTTTTTCAGGGTATTATAATTTTCCCTGAATAGATCTTTTGCTTCTTTTGTTAGATTGATTCCTAAGTATTTCACTTTTTGGATGCTGTTGTGAAGAGTGTGGCTTCTCTTATTTCTCTCTCAGTGATTTTGTTGTTAGTATATAGGAATGCTATTGATTTTTGAGTGTTGACTTTGTATTCAGCTACATTACTGAATTTATTACACCTAGGAGTCTTTCAGTGGAGTTTTGGGGGTCTTTTGGTAGAGTATCATGCCATCTGCAAATAATGATAGTTTAACTTCTTTTCCTATCATTTCTCCTTTTATCTCTCTCTCTCTTGTCTGATTGCGCTGGCTAGTATTTCCAGCACTATAATGAATAGGAGTGGTGATAATGGATATCTTTGTCTTGTTCCTAATTTTAGGATAAAGGCTTTCAGTTTTGGCCCTTTAATATGTTGCTGGCTATTGGTTTGGAATATATGGCTTTTATCATATTGAGGTAAAGACCATCTATTCCAATGTTCTGTAAGGTTCTTATCATGAATAAGTGTTGGACCTTATTGTAAGTTTTTTCTGCATCTATGGAAATGATCATGTGGTTCTTATTTTTGGCTATATTGATATAGTGGATTACATTTATTGATTTGCATATGTTGAACCATACCTGCATTCCTGGGATGAATCCCACTTGGTTATGGTGTATAATCTACTTGATTTGCTGTATTCTATTTGCTAATATTTTATTGAGAATTTTTGCATCTGTATTCATTAGGGAGATTGGCCTGTAGTTCTCTTTTTCAGTTGGGTCTTTCTCAGGTTTTTGTATTAGAGTAATATTTGCTTCCAGGAATGAGTTAGGGAGAATTGCTTCCCTTTCAATTTCATTGAAGAGTTTGAGGACTGTCAGTGTTAAATTTCTGCAGTGAATCTATCTGGACCTGGGCTTTTCTTTGTTGGTAAAGTTTTAATTACATTTTCAATTTCATTAATTGAAATTGGGTTATTCAGCAGTTTTACATCTTCTTGACCCAGCTTTGGTAATTCTTATGTTTCTAGGAATCTGTCCATCTCTTCTGTGTTTTCAAGCCTATGAGAGTAAAAGTTTTCAAAATAGGTACTGATGATCTTCTGTATTTCCACACAGTCTGTAGTGATTTCACATTTTTCATTCCTTATTGCATGAATTTGAGCTTTTTCTTTCCCTTTTAAAATAAAGTTGGCTAGGGGCTTATCAATTTTATTTATTCTTTCAAAGAACCACCTCTTTGATTCATTAATTCTTTGTATTATTTTCTTAGTCTCTATTGCATTGATTTCTGCTCTGACATTTATAATTTCCTCCCTTCTTTTGGCTTTGGACTTGATTTGCTCTTATTTTTCTAGATGTTTGTGGTATAGCATCAGGTTGTTTATTTGTGTTCATTCTGTTTTCCTGATGTGGGAATTCACTGCAATAAATTTTCCTCTGAGGACTGCTTTCACTGTATCCCACAAGTTCTGGTAAGATGTATTTGTATTTTCGTTTGCTTCTGGATACTGTTTAATTTCTTCTTTAATTTCCTCTGTGACCTACTGATTGCTCAGTCGTGTATTATTCAATTTATATGTGTTTGTGGTATTTTTGCAGATTCTTTTGACATTAATTTCTAGTTTCATGGTGCTATGATCTGATAACATGGATGGGATAATTTCAATTCTTTTGCATTTACCTAAGCATATTCTGTGGGCTAATATATGGTCTATTTTAGAGAATGTCTCATGTACTGCTGAGAAGAATGTATATTCTGATGTTGTTGGGTGGAACACTGTATACGTCCACCAAGTTCATTTGTTCACAGGTGTGAGTCAGTTCTGTTGTTTCTTTGCTGATTTTCTGTCTAGTTGATCTGTCCCTTTGTGTCAATGGCATGTTAAGGTCTCCTGTTATAATTGTGTTATTGCTTATTTGATTTCTCATTTCTGTTAATACTTGCTTTGCTTAGCTGGATGCTCTGGGATTTGGTGCATATATATTTAAGATTGTTATCTCTTGCTCCTTAAGTTTTCCCCTAACTAGAATGTAGTGACCTTCTTTATCTCTTTGGATCATTCTTGATTTGAAGTTCACATTGTCTACAAACAAAATAGCTACCCCTGATTTCTTTTGGGATCCTGTTGCATGGAGTATTGTGTTCCATCCTTTGACTTTCAGTCTATGAGTTACCTTTTGGGTTAGATGGGTTTCTTGTATGCAGCATATGATTGGATATTGTTTCTTGATCCATTCTTCCAGTCTGTTTCGCTTAATTGGTGAATTGAGGCCATTTACATTAATGGTTATAATTGATATATATTGGTTTACTTTTGACATGTTATCTTTCTGCTGTTGATTCTTTACCTTTCTACTCTGTTTATGTGTTTGCCTTGCTTATGGTTTTTTCCTATGTCTATCTCTAATGTCTTTCAGTGTTCTTTGCAGACTTGGTTTGGTGGTCATGAAGTTCTTCAGCTGTTCATTGTAGTGGAAGTATCTTATTTCTTCATCCGTTTTGAAGGACAGTTTTGCAGGGTACATCAGTCTGGGTTGGAAGTCATTTTCCTTTAGGATCTGAAATACTTCATTTCATGTTCTTCTTGACTTCATTGTTTGTGTTGAGAAGTCTGTTGTGACTCTGATAGGCTTTCCTTTACAGGTGATCTGACTCTTCTCTCTAGCAGCTTTTAATATTCTGTTATTATATTGGATCTCTGGTATGTTGATTATTATATGTCTGGCTATAGTTTTATTTTGGTTATGATTACTTGGAGTTCTATACACTTCACTCATCTGTATGTCATTTTCCATTCTCATGTTTGGGAAATTTTCAGCTATTACTCTTGTAAATAGTCTCCTGATATCATTTGTGTTGTCACCTTCTTTTTTGTTTATACCTATCAATCTTATGTTGTTTATCTTTGCATCACCTTGCAGCTGTTGGATTGTTATTTCCTGGTTCCTTGTTATTTTTAAAAGATCTTTCCTTTCCTGTTCACTAGCTGTAATCTTGTCTTTGAGGTCTGAAGTTCTATCTTCACTTTCGTGGTGAGGCGGTTTTGCCAGTTTTTGATGGAATTTTTGATTTCCTGTATATTTCTTTGAATCTGCTTCATGCATTGTTTGTTTCTTATATTGTTGATTCAGGGTTTTTATCTTTTTGCATTATTCCTCTAATTTTTTAACTATGTCTTCTTTAGATGTGTTCAGCATTTCCTTCATTACATTTATCATTTCTTCTTTTACCTGGGAGATTATTTCTGATCTGAGTTCTTTTGTAGCTTCCCAGAGTTGTTTCTTTACTTCAGTTAGCATTTCAGGAATTTCAGGTGTATGGCTTACATTTTCTTCTGTGTCTATGTTTCCTAGGCTTGCTTGGGTTGGGCTGGAAGTTTGAGATTGCATCTTGCTCTTTCGTTTTGTTATGTTCCTATGTTTCTGGGTTTTGAGCAATGTTCCAAAGCTTCCCTCTATGGGCTGGGAATCACCTGGCCCACTTTTGGCTCCTGGGGCAGACTGTAGGCAAGTGTTAGCCACTTGGAGTTTGCTGGGTGTGGTCCAGTTAGGCCTGCGTGGGCCTCCCATGTGCTCTCTGCTGACTTTGGATGCTGGGTATGGTCTTACCCGGTGAGAGTGATGTTTCAAATCTTCCCCATGTACTGTGGTTCAACTTGCACACATTCAGGTCCTGGGACTCAGGTTTTGCTTTTAACATCATGTTTGAGAGAATGTTTACTTTTTGTAATGAACTCCCATTTATTTGGAATTAAATTTAAGGCAAGATTAAAATACCTAGAAATTTTAAAAATAACTTATTTGTTTTATGGGAAGAATGCCGACGAATTAAGAATATTGTCAATGCTGAAGTCTCAAAATTTTATCATAGAATTACCATACATTCAATTTAGTTTCTGTCTTCATTATCTAAATATTGAGCAATAAAAACATACTTAGGATGGAGATATCTAAAACATACCAAGCATACTTCAAAAATCAAAGATTGGCTATATTATGACTAATACAACTTCCCTCCCCCACACATACATGCACAAGCCTATGTATGCTAACCTGCATTAAGTCAAAGGTCACGTCTGTGTTGTTCGCAGTTGTATCCCTAGTGTCTGGTGTGTTATATGTTTGGTAAATGTTGTGATTATTCATAGTAATTATCCTTTGTGGTACATTATACTCTTGTTCCCAATTCTTCTCCCTATCTACATTTTCTGTCATGTCCTTCTGCATGTCTTTCTACCCCAATATGTTGGTTTTGGTTGTATGATCTACCTTGACTGATGTTAAATGGATGGAAGGGATGGTTAGACATTTGCTAAGCCAAGGGTTCAGGAGGCATCATTGCCTACACTCTGCTTTGTGTGCCTCTGTCTGGATGGTGCCAAAAAAAGCTCCCAGGAGGAAATGGTCAATCCAGCATGAATGAGAGATGAGTGATGCAGAGTGGTCCATCTGACCCACAGCTCTCTGAACATAAGAATTCATCCTAATTGCTGCATGTCACTGAGTTTGGCATGGATTGGTGCACTGTCAAAAGCTGGTAATCTAGCTAGGTAATAGAACCCATAACATAGAATTACTACAAGCTTTTTTTTCCTTTGCTTTCTCTTTGCCCATTTTTCTTAAACATGAGATAACTTAACTGATTTTCTATAATGGTGAATTTGAATATTTGAGTATGTTTCTCAGTGGATGAAATGGTAGGCAAGGAGACATTGGATTTGGTTCCAATGGTATTAACACAGTTTTTGATAATGTGAAAAATCCTTAAGCTTTTTGAGCCTCAATTTCATTATCTGTTAGATCTGTTCTTACTTCCCTAACTGAGATAGTGTGCATGCAAAAATTAAATAATGTGTGGAAAAGTGTTTTTAGAGTGTTATATAAGCTAGAAGTAAAGTATTCCATATTACTTATCAAAATTAATGTACTAAAATTTCACAGCAATTTTGCTATAATAACTTGCAACCTATGTGATGTGAATCAGGATATACGGTTTCTCAAAATTATGTACCAAAAGATGAATTGTACATGGTTTTGGGTATCATTTTTGGTAGTATCACCAAATTAGTAATATCACTTTTACCTAGCATTGCTTCATATAAGTTAGATAATTAGAATATTTTTAGTTTAAGTAATGCTTTAAAATGTCATTTACAATAGAAGTAATTTAGAATAAGAATGAAGCATGGATTTTTGCAACCAGAGATATTTCAATTTGAAGAGATTTAAATTTAAAATGCAATGTTAAAAACATACATGTACTGATCGAGGGTTTTTATTATAGATAAATGCCTTAGTTAAGTTATCTCATTTAATTAAAGTCTAACTCTAGGACTTGAATGGAATTTACTTGGAGGTGGATGTGGCCTTGATAGAATAGGAAATAGGGAACCAGAAAGTAGGAAACATTATATATGTACTATTATTCCATCTGCTTCACAACTGTCCCTCCAAAATATTAGATGCAGTAGCATCCATCTACTAATGTCTGTCTCATTCCATGATGGTTCTGTCCCACCACAGGAGTATTAATCCCTGACCTCAAGCTATATTCTTGATGCTATGTGTGCTGTGAGGCTTTAGAGAAAGTCTTAAGGCTAAAAAAAGGAGAGAAATTGATGTTTTGGTTTGAAGAGGGATGGAGGCAGAGTAAATGCACCAATGCTTCCACAGCATTACTCTAACTCAGATATAGGTCAAGAGTATGTGATATGGGGCACAAAAATATTTTCAAGATAATTTTGATGCAAAATGCCTGTGGACCATCAAGTTTTCACAAGTGTTATTATTAGTTATTAATAGTGGGAAAATTTAAATGTTCTTGCTCATTATGAAATATAATAAAAGTTTACTAAATAGTAATACTCATCCTAATACCAGTGATAGTATTATGTAGGTTTATACTTGTCTTTGCTGGAAAGGGCTAGAGACTGAGTGAGTATTCATTTACCCATTGCTACTTTCATACTGTGCTTTACATGTCTCCCAGAAAGTGATATCTGGCTACCACTACGGTTTAATACACACACACACACACACACACACCCTTACACACTACACACATGCACAAAACATACACATATATTTACATGCACATCCATCATCTATCCACCTCGTTGTTGTTCCTTTATATCTTTATTCCACTGAGCATGTGAAAAATGCACATGGGAGCAGAGAAAGAGAATAGATAATACTCATTTCTTCCTTTAGATCAAGAGGTAGGAGATTATAACTGCAAAGTTAATCAAACTTTGTAGAATTTTAGACAATGGTCATAATCCTAGGAACCTGCTATGATTCTACTATAAGTCCACAAACATGTCCAGGTTTTCATTAATCTGTATTTACATAATTCATGATGTAGGCCTATCACATTTAAATCTACAGTATTATATAATTTCCAAGGAATATCTAGTAAATGCTCATAGAACTCTGTACTGTTTCTGTCATTGCACAGAAAGTAGAGTTACAAGATTTTATCTGGTAAGGCCCATAAAGGAGAGTGATTTCTATGGAATAAATCCAAGTCAGATATATACCTCTTTGGAGAAAGAAAACATTCAAATGTGAATGGTCACTATGATTCTTGATTTATATTCCTTCAAAAACTCTGTTTAGTTACTTAGTTTCCTTTTAGCTTCACCCTGCCATTGACCCAGAGCTTCTCAAAGAACAGAGTGAGAATGAAATTCTTGCTCCAAATTATCATTCTCCAAAATGAAACCCTTGAAACTTATAGGCATAAAGGAGTAAACTCTCTGGTGTTTCTAATTTAAGTACGTATTGTGAGAGCTACTCTACTGTTTTAATAAATAATTATTTGTATGAGTAAGCAAGTTTTCCCTCTAGCTCCTTCCTAAATTCTATTGTGAAGGACCACCTCCCTTTTTAGATCTTCTTTACAAATCTTCTGTGGTCTTACATAGAGACCAACAGAACTCTTCATTATTATTCTCATCCCAGCACTGCATCCTTTGCTCCATTCCTTTAGGCTCCTATTTTGGGAGCAAAGCAACTCAACGCAGATGCACGTGCAGAGAAGAGATAAATATTTGGGGCTGGAACCTCTCTTATATCCATAAATGATCTTTTTTGTTTGAGGGTACTGGGAATTGAATTCAAGACTTTGCACTTGCCAGGTAGGTGCTTGTACCATTAAGTTACCTTCCCAGACCCCACAAATGAATATCTTTGAAAACCAAAAACCTTGATTCAGATTGGGTGTATGTTTCAGGAATTGGTGAACTCATGGGAAATTCATTCTTCCCCAGCACGGCAGCAGTGCCGGTGGCCAGCAGACAGCGAACACTCTAGTTAGTCTCTGTTTCTGAAGTGTTGAAAATCAGTCTTGCATTTTCCTTCCGCAGAGCTAACCCATGCAGGTATGTTCTTAGGAACGGACCATCCATTTCAAATGAGTACATTTTACTACCATCTACAAGGTGTGGAGGTCACAAATGCGTTTTAAAAAAATCTCTTCAGTTTCCCCCCTTCACTCTTTCATGGTCTACTTTTGCACTATAAAGCCTCAAATTATAGGAAATGGGTCACTTTTTCTTTTATTTCTTTAATAAATATTGTTAGTGCTCAGTAAATGCTCAGTGAATACACTTCTAGTAGAAGGTTTTTGGTTGTTTGTTTCAAAAACTATTTTTAAGCATTACAAGTTTAAAATTATATAATCTAGATCAAGAAGAAAATTATTCAAATTTTGGAAGCAGATTTGGCTTTTACAAATTTATTCTAGCCTTTCTCAAGTCCAAATGTCTAAACCATTAGGGTAAAACACGCTATTTGAGTCAGCATTCCCTTTGAATGACATTATTATTATTATTAATATTATTTTATCACTGCCTCAGTTTTTACAATATGCTTGGTGCTGTGGAAGACATTAAAAAGACACAGTTCTTGCCTTGGGGCTTATACTCAGACAGGCAAGCAAACAAAATATATTTAAGAAGAGGTAGATTGATCTTGGAGATGCAATTTTGCAGGTGTGTGTATTTGTGTTTTGGGTTCGTTTATCTTTTAACCAGCTGTGGGCTAAACAAATCTTGAAACTTTCCTTCAGTACAAGGACATGAATGACAACAGCTTGGAAGAAATTGTGACCCTTGAAGAACAGAGGACAGGGCTGAGCATTCAGAGAACCTAACTTTTTGGGTCTAAGGGGCTTGAATTGGTCTCTTCCCTCACATTTCTTTCAACCATCTGTGGATGTCTCAGTGAAAAGCAAATCATTAATTCAAAACCAGAACACCAGGCTTTATGGACCATTTTCATCCATTACACTGGTCCTTTACAACAAATAGTTTAAAACGTGAGCTAGCTCTTCTTATAGACTAAGATATTTATTTGCAAAACATTTAGGAAAAATTTTAACCATTAATATTTGAAAATATGATTTTTGAACTAAAATGAATAAAAATATATTTCATTATGTTTCATTCTTTTGGTAAATATTTCAATTTTTTCATGCAGATATAGAGCAAAAACAAACATGTCCATTCTGTACACTACTTTTGGTGTTCATGGAAAATATTTGTATGTGTATATAAATTTGCAAAAATCAAGCCAGATGTACAGACTCATGCCTACAATCCCCACACTCTGGGAGAGTGAGACAGTAGAATCACAGTTTCCCGGGCAACTTACTGAGTGACTTACTGAGACCCTTTCAAAAAATAAATAAGCAAATACACAAATAAATGAAAGCTGAGATGCAGCTCAGTGCAAAGTCCTGGGTTCACTCCGAGTACCACAAACAACTAAAAGTGCAGAAATCATCTTTGCCTTGGAAATCTACATAGTGCATGTGCTCATTATCAAAAGATACCAAAACCTGTTTCTGGGAATGTCAGTGGAAAACCATGGGGCTTCGCCTTTGAAGCTCAGGGGAATACAACCGGCATGGTTGGCAATGCTGCTGTGACACCTGGATTGCAGAGGGACTCTCAATAACTTCCCTGTGCGTGGAGAGTCAGGTTCCATTGCGTTTGATCACCATGGTCTCTAGCTGCATAGTTGGGTTCCTTGCCAGGTTCTGAGTCTGTTCAAAGGATGTCAGCAAGCCGAGCCATGCATATTTAGGTATTAGTTTCCAAAGTTTCTGTCTAATTGCATTTTCTCATCACATGCAGCAGTGTGGTTTGCCCTTCCAGATGGCCCACACAAATGCTTTGTCGTACTTCACTCACTCTTTGCATGTCAAGCATCTCTGGGACTACATACATCACCAATTAGCATCTTACATTCATTTGACAGGAATGATTCTGAAACGTTTTATGCAGTTCTGTTTGGTAACATTTGCATGTGGTGATGTTCTTCTACTACAGGAATCAAGGTTGTGATTGTGGAATTTTCCTTTCAGTTCCTCTCTCCTCAAGTGTTTTTCCCCACACAGCACCATTTGATCTGTGTTTCAGAGGGAAATCTCTTCTTAAATGTGATGCTTTTGGAAGCTGGTGAGACTCCTATATGTTAGTATGTTTACCAATGCAGATGGTAGGTATTGACGATGTCACATCTCTCCAGGGGCCTGTGCTCGGTGGGTACGCTCTCATTTCCTAGATTCTAGATCCTGAGAGCTTCTCACTGATACAAGGATTTCGCACTGCTGTCATTTCAGGCCTTTGCAAAACACTGCCAGCTACACACTTCTTATTGTGAGCTCTGTGATCAGCATTTAATACAGTGAACTTTGTGTGCTGACACTAATAGTAGAGAGCAATCCTGATGGAGAAAAATCACACTCAGCCAAAGAGATATGAAGCACTAAAGGGAGGAAACTGTCACCTAGCCAATGGTCGCAGATACTTTAACCAGTCCTCTGCTGGGATCTGTGTTGAGTCTGGGGAGCAGGGGCATGGAGCACACAGAGTCCTGTTGGGTGCTGCCTACTTCACTTCCCCACTTGAAAGTCTCACAGGCATTTCAAACTTTACTCATTGACTTTCATGATCCCCAAACCTGTTTCCTCCCCACCTTTGTAAATGGTACTTTATTCAATTACTCATTCCAGAAATCTGTAGTCATTAGGAATGCCTTCATTTCTTTAGTTTTCTTCATTTCCCTCCTCCCAGGCTTGATATTAAATTCTGCTTCTTTATGTGCTGTATCAGTCCAGACTTTGGAACCTCCTGCCTCACCCACACTCCACATCTCAATTTGTGGAGCTTTTCCAAAGCAACCCTCTTGCTATAAGTGCAATTTCTTATACTGTCATATCATTGAGGGTTTCTTCTAGGACCCACGGATATAAGACTGTGCAAATACCCAAGTCTCATATTAAAAGTGGTGCAGTATTTGCATACAACCTATGCATATCTATCTATCTATCTATCTATCTATCTATCTATCTATCTATCTATCTATATCTATCTATCTATCTATCTATCTATCTATCATCTATCTATCTATCTATCTATCATCTATCTATCTTTCTATCATCTATCTATCTATCTATCTATCTATCATCTACCTACCTACCTATCTTTCATTGTGCTGGGCATTGAACTCAGGGTTTTACACACACTAAACATGTTCTATCACTAAACTATTTCCCTCCTGTATATGTTAAGTCATTCTAGCTTGCTCTAAATGCCTCTTACAGTGTAAATCCTAAGGAAATCTTTTGTAGGTTATAATGACAAGAAAGAAGTATTCATATGTCATTATGGATGCACTTTAAAAGAAAATTTTGATCTGTGTTTAGTTGGATGTATGGATGTGAACATATGGAAATGGAGGGTGATATTCTCCTTTCTTCTCTCAATCATTAGAGATCTTTACGATGTCAACTGGAGCAGAACCTTCTCCCCATTGCCATCTGCACCCACCCCGAAAACTCTGCATTAGCTTTCTGCTGTGCTTGGAATACAAGCCCCAGACCTTTCACCATGGCCCCCTAGGCCTGCGAAGCCTGTAGGTCCTGGCTCCTCACCACCTTCTCTAACTTCATACCAGTAGGCACTGAGTTGCCAGGATCCAGCTACATTGTGTTGTATTTTGAAACTTTTTTGGTTCTTTCCCACTTTGAGAATTCTGCATTTGCTGTGCCTCCCGCCTGAAAAGCATTTTTCTTTGGTCTTCAGTTGTCTTGCTTCTAATTCTTCAGGTATTTCTTAAGTATCTCTTCCTCAAAGAGGTCTTCAAAGTCTACTCCATGGGAATAAACACCCTACTTATTTCCTTCCGAACACTAATCATAGTCAGGAAATATTTTGGTTATCTGCTTTGTTACTTGTTTGTTGTCTGTCACCCATTGCCTATGATAAGCTCAGTGCACTCACTGTCTATCTTGCATTATTTATCTTTCCAAACTTTAGCACAGTGGGTACCTGGCACAGAGAGGATACTCAACAGAGATGCATGTCTCTAACAAGTTTAGATGAGAAGAATTAAGTGTATGCAAGTGAGACGTGTGTGTGTGTGTGTGTGTGTGTGTGTGTGTGTGTGTGTATTAAGTTAATGAAAGGAAGAATACTCTTAACTGGTGGTAGAAGAAGAGAGAGGATGTCCTGCATTAGCACTACAGAAAGTCAGACTTTCGGGGGGAAGGTGGGGGCTGCACAGGCTGATACATTCAGCCTGGGTTGATGGAGGGGTCAGAGGCCTCGGCCTCACAACCCTGGCGATTTGCCGGAGACCAGTCAAATATGCACTGATTGGCGCCTAGGAAAATGGCACAATGTACTCATTCACATAGAAAGAAGAAGAGAAGCACAGCTCCAGGGTAAAACAGTGTGGAGCTTCAAAGTGGTCACATGCCGTGGCCGAGGCTGCGTTACATTCAATAAATGGAACAAACCCCCGCGTCCACATGTAAACAAACGTATGAACATTTTTAGTCAAATAAGCCATTCTCAAAAACTGCAATGTAGTTTGACAAAGAGGGAGAAAACAAAGTGGACTGGAAGGGCATATCTGCTAACTCTGAGTGGACAGTAGGATGAAGGCCCAGGGGCTGAGAGCTTCACATGGGCCCCGAGACCCCAGAGTGCTCCAATTGCAGGGAGGAAGTGCGTCCTTCAGAGAAAGGTCAAAAGCTGACTCTGGTGACACACAGGTCAAGTGGTGAAGTATGAGGGTTTGTGAATACTGGCCACAGTAGGGATATATGGCCTCTCCGGAGCACTGTGTGCCAGCTGCTGAATTATCCTTCTCCCTCACATGGCACATCTGTGATGAGGTGGCTTTCACTTCTGCTCCCAAGCGGCACAGCAGAAAAGCACGAAATTAGGAGAGAAGTTAAACTGGACCTGGTGGTACATACCAACAGGAACTGAACTCTGGGAGGCTGAGGCAGGAGGATCACAAATCTGAGTTCAGTCCAGGGCAACTTAGAGATTTAGCAAGATCCTGTCCTAAAATACCAAGTTTAAAACAAAATAATAAACAAGCAGGGCTGGGGATATGGCTCGGCATGAAGGCTCTGGGTCCAACCCCTGTGCTGCAAAACAGAAAATATATTACTTATTGTGCTCTAGATCACAAAGCAAGTATAAGAGGTAGGATTGGAGCCTTGAGCTCTTTAGAGCTTAAACTCTACTATCTTTTGTCAGTGTTCAAAGAAACTTAACCAATGGGTAATAGGACTCAGTTTTCGCCAGGCAAAAGTGTACAATAATATTCTTCATCCTATTGATTTCCAGGAAAAATACTTTCTCTGAATTTACACCATAGAATTTTTAATATATTGCACTATAATTGGAGTTTTCTTTGTTTTTATATCTGGAAATGGTCTTTCCATTCCCCGATTCTTAGCTCTGGTGAAGGAAGAAGAGCTTGTCTTATACTCTGATCCACAGAGGATTATTTGATCATTTTTAAATTTGATTGCTTCAGTCTTCAGTTTGCAAGAAATAGTTTAGGAAAAAGTTTTATAGTCATATAAGGTTAAATATGTGACAAAGGAACTTGCACCATAGCTTTTATTTATGACTCATAAATAAAACTGACGAGGAATGTTGGGGAATGTTATCAGTTAACAAAAAGTATACCAAAAGAGCCTGAAGAATATATTTCAAATTCAAAGAGAATAATATTAATGTTAAATATTATTCAGTGTTAAAGCATTGTGAATAAAACAGAGATGCCCCAGGAAGTGGTGGGAAAAGAAAATGAAAACAAAAGGAGAGAGAGAAATGTATGCTGTCTCGGAATTCTCAGGAGGGAGAAATTTCTAAACAAGATACGGAGGGTTTTACAAGATTCATCATTCCTATTACTTCCATTTTCTGGTAAAATGCAAACTAGATGCAAGCAGTTTTAAAAAACACTGTTTTATGTGTCTGATAGGCCAGAACTATTGAAGCAAATCAGATCCCTCATTTTCATATGCATTTACACATTTAAAAAATTGTGTTATTGACTATGTTGAAGGCCATGAGTTCTGCAAGATCATTATGGCTCACTGGGCAGCTTTTTATTTGCCATTGTGTCTATCTGGAGCCCAGAATGTCATGGCCTTAATGCAGAGAGCAGGTATGCATGTGAGAAGCAGCATGGAAAAAAGTAAGGTGCTCAGGCAGTAGGTAATTTTCAAATGTCATTGTTTTAGCCCTAAAAGAAAAAAAAAGCAGGGACTGTTCTGCTCCTTGACCTGTGCTGGGCGCCCCTGCTTGTGCGCCCAGCACCTCTACCCTGCTCACTTCCACACTGCAGTGCAGAGAGGACCATTTGCCTCTTAAATATCACGTGTATCTAATTTGCATTATAGACAATGGGCCCAAGAGGGAAAGAACACTTAATTTTATTAATAGAGTGTATTTTAACTCTCCCTACAGGAGGTCTGAGAACACCCCAAAGTGCTAATCTATGTTATGGAGAGATGGCAAATCAGAAGAGCCTGGGTGCATTTTTTCCCTTCTGAATTTCTTTTCAACAAAAGCAAGTGTTAGATCAATCAACTGCATGTCATGTGTTCAAAAGTTGGAATTCTTCTACACCTGATGTACAAACACCTAAGCTACCTAGATTTACAATGGGACTGTTAATGCATGATGAAAGCCCTATGGAAGCAAACAGAGCTGGATAATAATTTTGTAACCTCATGTTGACATAACCCACCAGCTTGCTGAAGAGCCCCTCATGTCGAGGAAACAGAGAAACTATAATGATTTTCAGATACAGTTGACAAGAGACCATTTAGTAAACTTTTATTTTTTTTTAACTAACAGTAGGCAAGGATGTTGTATTCTAGGCGCTACTAATAATCTCATCAGAATGCAAAAGCAGCGACTGTGTTATAAAACCAATGATCTGTTATATTCTGCAAGAATTTACAAAAGCCTAATGTCATTTACTACACTATGAGAACCATACTTGGATAAAAAAAAACACAACAGAATTCAAAAACTGATTACAGCTGACGAAAAAATAAAGTGTGTGCCAACGCAATGCTTTAAAGACATACCATGGCACAGCTACAGACATGGAACCCCGCCAGCTTCGAAGAGAGGGGAACCAGTGTTGCATCATTTAAGGCCACTTTGATTAAGGCATCCACAGAAGACCAGGGTGCTCCGGTCCACAGTCAGTGCCGAGTACGTGTTCCCAGCTCAGGCTGCAGTGAACCTGCAGGCTCAAAGAGCCCCTTTTCCTCTCTCCATTTTCTCAGTTGCATTTCTGACAAAAGCGTATCTGTAGTAAGTATCAAATTTAAATGACCTGAAATGGGAAGAAGTTTCTTCACAGACACTTGGAATCTCTTCTACCGGAAAGTCAGAGGCAAGGATTTTTCAGGATCTCTGTGTCTCTGGGACTCTGTCGGCCCATCCTCTGCTTAACTGCAGCTTATGCCAGGTGCCAAGGCAGAGGCAGTCTCCCTGCCACAATCAGGCCCGGTGTGCTCAAAGCCTTCATGCATTCAGTGCTGGGCCTCTGTGGCATTTTAATTTTATATGGAAATTAATGTACTCAAAACTTCATTTCTTAATGCCCAAACCAAATTCTGCCTAACATCAACAACTTTCTGAAGGTCCTCTCTCTCTGTGTATCTCTCTGTCTCTGTCTGTTTCTTTTCCTCTCTCTGTCCTCTCTGTCTCTGTCTCTGTCTCTGTCTCTGTCTCTGTCTCTGTGTCTCTGTCTTTCTGCCTCGTCTGCCTCACTATCCACCTATTTATTATGAAGAAAAAGAAACAGCAGAGACAGAGAGAAGTCAAAACTTTCTTGCAATTGTTATAATCTCTGGAAAAAAACTGATTAATTCAATCCTTTTCAAAGTCAGTCCTTAGAAGCATTGTTATCTCCAACGTGGAAATGGCAGACCATGAGACACAGAGGGTCTTACTATGAAAGGGCATTTTTATAGGATTGCTAGCCAGCTTCCAGCAGACTTCTTACAGCAAATGTATTTGTGAGTGTCCTTGAAGTTATACTTGGTCTTGCAAACTTGCAGGAAGTCATTTTGATGTGTTGACTTAGGCACCTGTAAGACATCTGGTAATAATGAAGATGGAACTCTTAATGCTTTGGGATGTTATGAGTGAGTTATAGTACAGTCACTGATGAATCATTAAAGTACATCTCCACAGGAAGAGGCGGCCCATATTTCTTGATTGCTGGGAGGTTACACATCTTGATAGTTGTCTGAAAATAAATTGGAATCTACTTTTAAGTCTGAATTCTTTTAAGATCAACTGGTTTAAGAACTGAGTGAAAGTAAACTTGCATTTCAAGAGAGCCTGGCTGTCCTGGGATGGGCAGAAGTGTTTTATAAGAGGCAGGTCTCTTTACTAAGGCATCTGAATTACCTAGGGCAATACTTCAATGCGTGAACTGCCTCTGGCTTTTGCACAGCTTTTTTCTTCTCCTGGGTGAAGCAAGGAAGTCACTGTCAGCCTGATCACCTTCCTTTCTTCTTTCACAGCAGTCCTAAGTTTGCCTCTGCTCCTGGTCTCTCTAATCTTCACAGGTAAATTAATGAATCCTCATCTATGTGTCCATAGCACTACACACATAATTATCTTAGCTCTATTAACAGTCTTAAAAGTATGTCTATAAATGTGTTTATTTATTGGCTTATCATACTGGGTTATCAGCTCCTCAATAAATATTATTTTCTATTCACAGCACATCTCTGGGATCCTGATAATAGAAAGCATCTAACAAACTATTCAGCAAATGTTTTTAAGTAAAGAATTTAAGTAGCAGAAGGCTTCTAGGAAAAGGCTAGACAATGATAACTATATTTGAATAAAACTGGACTATTGATCACTTAAGAAGAAAGTTTAGAGAATTCTTGTCCTCCAGGTTGTCTAAAAACAAATATTCTTTTCCTCTATCCTCAAATTGCATGGTATTATAGCTGACGAATAGATCTCAGTCTGATAAGCAATCAGCAAGTTTGACATTGGAAGCAAAAGTTTTCATTTGCTTCCATGTAATGAATATCCATGTACAGTTAGAAGTACCCATTCTTTTTGAGAACACAAACACATACTGACATATACTTAATTTATATGCAAATACATATATTTATAGTGACATATAACTTCTTTATATGCATATATGCATATTTATAGACACATGCATCACTCTCGTCAGATGTTATCACTTTACAGATTTTGATAATGAATTTCAGAGGGCTTAAGTGAGGCCAGTTAGAGCGTGGATAATGGTAGACTTGAAATTTCCAAACTTATGAGTGTTTTCTACTCTTTTCCTCCCAATGGAAACAGCCAATATTTTCAAAGCCTCATACACTTTACTAAGCACTTTGATCCTTATTAAAGCGCTGGCAGGATAACAGATCCACACTGCAGTCCATACACTGAGGCTCCTGAATGCTGCTCGTGTCACTCGCTTTAAGAAGCTCCTGAATTCGTGCTAAGCTGGTCTTGGGCTTAAATGGAAACTTTGTATGAGGCCATGGAATTGATACACAAGGCAAGTTCATACTGAGGATAGTGAAAACACAGCCCCAGGATCTGAGCAGGAATAATTGGTATGAAATGCAACAGATCATAGCCACTTTATAAGGGCTCAAGTTTTCGATGGCATGCACATGAGCAAAACTTCTCTCCTGGGTTGAATTTTAAGACATGATGAATGAATATGTTGATTAAATATGTGGTGAAGGACATAGGGGAGTAGCACAGGGGACCAGAGGAAAAAGAGACAATTTTCAAGTATTAGAGGTTTTGAAAGATAGGAAAGTGGAGTCAGTGAGTGCGCAGTAATGGTGATGCTGGTGTGATGAGGACAGGAGAGAAAGGCAGAGGAAGACCAGGTACATTAACATAATCTGTTTCTTTTTAAAATCATTCACTTATTTTGACCTAGAGTCTTTCTTCTGGTAGTTAGGAAGCATTTAAAGTATTAGCCTTTGGTTCTACATTGCACGTGGTTGGCCCCGTGTGATTGTAAGTGTTAGATTCACAAGGATGAGAATAAGGCCGTGGTATGCCTTCTCCTCTATTCCCCGAAGGAAAGCAGGGCTGGCTGTCTTCCACTAGGAAATACATTCCTCCCAGAATGAGTTCATCTTAGCTGTCAGCCATGGAGCATCTAAGCATCCCTGTTTGTATGCAACATTGCCAGCAGAATGCCCACCCACCTCCGTTGGGGATAAGAATCCCCAGTGGGGGAAAAAGGCTGCTTCCAAGTGAGTGAAGCAGCTGTTGTTTCACACAGAAATGTCAAAAGCACAAGCAGATTTCTCATCACCAATTGGTAGTGTCATGGCCGGTGAAATACTTTGTGATTTTTATGTGGTTTGGGGAGAGGCAACTGGTTTTATAAGGTTTAAGTTCTAACTATAAGCTACATTGAGAAAATCAACCTTTGATGAGAACTTATTTTATTGATAATGTTAGGATTTGAATCACGGAGTGGAAGGTGAGATTAAATTAGTCACGCATCTTTGATATTTTAAAAATTATGTCGTTATCTCCCAGTTACTTTTTACTAATAGTTAAAAGTATTAGATGAATATGTTAAGTGACTCTGAATATAAGAATGTATACAATTTTATCATGATATGTTTAGTCTAAAAAATATATCCATTTTCCAAAATAAGTCTGCAAATACCAAGCACTTACAACAATTTACCGAATGCAAAGAACAATAAGCTATATATTGCCATGTCCTTATACGGAGAGTTCACTGATCTATGCTTATCCCATTCCCATTTGTGATCTCCTCATCATTTATGCATCCACCCACCACCTCATGGTTTTTGACTAAGGACTCTGTCGCTAGTGTGCTGTTAGACATTACAGGACGCTGAAAGTAACGCAAAATCTTATACCCTGGCCTCTAGATGCTTCAGATTACTTTGACCACTCATGTACAGCACGAAGATGAGTGAACCACCTTCTCACTTTGTCAGCCATCTTTAAAAAATAAAGAAAATTAAACAAGTGCAGTTTCCTACTACTCCAGGGAGACATGGACATCACATCTTATCAGGGATGTGGTATTGAACTTTTATTTATTTAAAATAAACCCTAATTATGCATAGTGACAATAAATTGCATATTATTTTGTGAGTATATAAAAGAGTTAGTTAGCTGTGGTTTAGATTATGGGAATATTAGTGAGAGTTTAACATAAAGCAATGGAATCTAATGTAATATATGATAACATTGCTTTCTACAACATAAATATCTCTGGCCTTTGCTTTGATCTGCTTGATTATGTGACAGAAGTAATGAGGCAAGTTGTGACATTAACCTGTGTCACTATAGCAAGTTATTGAAAACTGTTCCTGAAATTGTACCTTCGGTCGGAATAATCTGAGCGGGAGCATCTTCAGTAATCATCTCCTTAGTACCTCGGTTAGTGATTAAGGAAATATGCTAAGGAGATCATCAAACTGGCTGGGAGAGGATCCCCACACAAGTCTCCTAACTATGTGTCAGCGTTGTGTCAACTTTACCTGTTTCAAAGAATTTTTTATGTGAGACGTTTCACTGGAAATAGCTAGTGATAAGACTGATTTTAGCCTCTATTGGAATAGGAGAGCTTAGTTTTAAACTTATACTCCTAATTGTTTTTCAGCTCATTTCCTTACTCTTCTCTTCTTTACCGAGTATATTTTTACTTCTTCTGTTTTTTTTCTCCCAAAATGATAGCTAGTGCCTTCTGATAAGTTGAATTAAGTTTGGCCGAAAGCTGCTTGCATACATACACTAAATCTGGCCTAAAGCTTTCTCTATACAGAGTCAACTGTAACTCAGTCAAATGAATAAACAGATTTTAACCTACTCTTGTTAAATGCAGTGGAATCTCAGCCAATCACAGCAATCAAAAAATGTGAATGCAAAGCTTCAAATAATTTCATCATCACTGTACCTCATGTCTGTTTTCTGTATGTCATTTTGTTCACTCTATAAATATAACCTGCAGGTGTGGTGGACAGAGCATTGTGAGCTGTCATTGGTCTAGATTACTGACTGATTCTACAATTGCCAGGGAAAGTCAATTAAGAAGTAGTTACAAAGATTAGATTTGTTTTGTAATTTTTTCTTTTAACATTGTACAACAATTTGCACTGTATAAACTTCCTTATTTCACAACTAACTATGTTGCACCAATACAGTACTTTTTTAACCTAAAGTATTAATTTTGGTAAGATTTGCAGTTTGCCTTAGGATAAAGAGCAGCAAGGTTTAGCAGATAGAAGGGTGAATCTCAGGTTTGTTTTGTGATGTAAACTACATGTGTAAATGACTGTTTATGTTACTTAGTCTATGAGAGGCCAAAGGTGCTGGTGATAGAGCACTGTCTTAGTTACTTAGTTTACTAAGTTACTTAGTTTACTAAGTTACTTAGTTACTTAGTTTAACTTGTGGATTGACATCCACAAGTTAAAGAAGGAAAACTTTATTTAGTTCACAGTTTGCAGAGGTTTCAGTTCAAGCTGGCTGGCTCCAAGGCAGAGTGGCATGGCAAAGGGGGCATCACAACAGTTCATGGTGGGCAGAAGACAGCAAAAGCAAGCAAACAATCAGCCACTAGCTACAACAGCAGCTCCTTGGTGCCCCTTTTTATGTTTTATCTAGGATACCCAGCATAGGGCAGGTGCCAAACCCATTGGTGGACTAATTTGGTAATCACACACCCTTAACTCCTTCACTCTTAATCCTAGCATCACATCATGAATCAGTCCCAGTATCACATACTCTAGATCCAGCCACCTCTGGAAAAGCCTGTGTATGATTGCATAAAGCTTTGCATGTGTCTGTGTGTGTGGGGAAGTGTGGACATGTAGACAGAAGCCATTGGACTTGTCAGAATTCTGGGGAAATGCTTTCATTTAATTTTGTAGAAAGTCAAAGCTCCGGCATGTAAGTCATGCACACCCATGCTGTAGAAACTGCCTGCAGAGATATAGAAGGCCGGGCCCATCTACCTCCCCTCTTTTTCCTCTTTGCCCACCTGCCTCATCCAAACACTGTGGTTCTGGCTCCCATAAGTGTTCTGATCCCCCTTGCTGCCTATCCCACCCATAACCCACATAGAAGCAACAGGAAGATATTTTCCTAATGATACTCATAAAGATGCAACCAGATCATCCCATTATACAACCTCTGAGCGCTATCCTTCCTTAAAAAATGGAGGGTCTTTTAATAGCTTCTTTAAGTTTATTTTCCCTGTATTCTTAATTATATTAAATACCCATATAGCCCCTTCTTGAGTATTCATTTAGAAAGAAGATTTTGTAATAGTCACATTTAATTTATCAGGGTGCAATAATTTGTATTTCCCAATCATCTTGCCGACTTTGGTTCATTATACTATTGTTTCACATGAGTAAGTTAGCAAAGTTTGGATTGATTGACTCTAATTAACTAAAACTGGTTCCAGGCTGTGCATCTATTGTCATGGTAGCTAGCCGCAAAGCCCTAAACTGCTAAGCAATGGTGATATAAGGTAATATTGATTTGAAAACTGTAGCTAGTATGTAACTTTGGGCTTATCACTGTTTGGGAGACAAACTAAAAAGGAGAGTGGGGTGGCAGGGAGGAAGATATGTTAGGGTGAATTTTAAAAATGCTTGAAAATATAAACTAGAGTCTACAGTATTTTTCCTTTTTTTTTTCCTGTCCAGAGATAATCACAGATGTACTGGACTATAAATGAATTCAAAGTTTAATAATGGGCTAAGGATTTCATGGTTTTTAAAACTGAAATGAAACATACTTGGTGATAATCATTCCCAGATCCACCAAGAGCACTATGGGGAAGCTTCTGTGTTAATAGAGGAAATCATTCAACATACTGTTTAGAGAAACCCAAGAATGTTTGAAATTTTAGCTTTCCTCCATTGCTGATTTTCTTAATAATCAATAATGACCTTTCCTTGAGAAAAAAATGGCTTTCAGACAGTATGACCAACTGGAAAAAAGCCTGAATCTATAGCCTATAAGTATGAACAAATACTGCCCTTCCAGGTCTTGCTATTCAGTGCTGGCTAGAAATCAAGTTAAAAACAAATAAGCAAACAAACAAACAAATACTACATTGTTAATCAGAATGCTATGAGATTCATCACTGGGTTTCTAGGTTTCTTAGAGAAGACACCATAGCATCTATTGTTCCTGACATAGTATGTGAGTTAAATTTTCAGTTTTCTTTACATTGATTACTCTTCTATTTACCTACCATGCCCCTATTCTGGGAATGGGACCCAGGGTCTCATACATGCTACTGTAGTCAAGTGCGCTACATCTGAGCTGCACTCCCAGCCTGCATCTTTTTTATTTTAAGAGCTCCAAAGTTCCTGTGACATTGGTATCAACTGAACTGTCTTTCCCTTCAATCTTTTATTTCTCAGAGACTTTCACAGAACATCCTTTATGTTCTAGCAGTTGGATGAAGTGAAAGTTTAATTTGTGTACTACAGAGGCTTGAGAATTTATTAGAGGAACAGAAAACTATAATTTATCTAGCTACTTCCTTCATTTGCACTGTGCTGAAATCTTTTGGGAAAACAGGGCAGAAATTTTTATGACAGTGTCTTCTATGCCATGGCGTGTTTCCCTTAATGTTCTATGGCCATATGAGAAAGGATCAATTCATAGATCCATATCATCTATATCTATATTTATATCTATCTATATCTATCTATCTATCTATCTATCTATCTATCTATCTATCTATATCATCTATCTCCAAATCTCTGAGGGTCGGTATCATAGCTCATGTCTGGGAGCATTTGCTAGAGAATTCTCTCTTTCTCTTGAGAAATCAGTCTCTTACCCATCTAGGCCTTCAGCTGATTAGATGAGATTCACACACACTAGGGAAGGCAATTGGTTTACTCATAGTTCAGTGACCTAAATGTAAATTTCATCCAAAATACTCTCAGAAACATCCAGATGTTTGACCAAATATTTGGGTATCTTGGCTGTCTTAGTTACTTTTTACTCATTGCTGAGACAAAATATCCCAAAGTTGGGAAAGGAAAGGTTTATTTCTTACAGTTCTTGGAGGTTTCAGTCCACACTCAGTTGGCTCCTAGGCAGGGTGGCATGGCGGCTGCAAAACAGCAAGGCCAATACCAGCAAGACAGAGAGACACACCTTCTTCCTTCCATTACATTCTATGCTGGCTCCACCCTTGGGCGGGTATAGCACTGACACCACCAATCCAAGCACTAGACAATGAGCCAATCACAAATGCCCAATGCAAACGCATGAGGCCTGGTGGTCACTGACATAAACCATGACAGTTGCCCAGTTAAAATGACTCATAAAATCAGCTGTTGCAGAGCCCAAAGCCCACATAATGGCCCAGGCATATTAATGAGGACTGTGGAATCAGAGGAGAGGAAAGTAGTAGGTAAGACAGGGACACAAATTTTGTTTTTAGAGAAGAAAAAGAAAGCACACAGCCCCTGATTTTCTCACTGGTTTTGAAGTATTTCAAATGATCACCACAAAAAAAAAAAGGTACATCAAACACGCATTTTTCTTCTTGAGAATCTTAGGAACAGGTTGCACTCACTCTTTTTATTAAATTCAGGTAGGGATTATAGTTTCAAAACAGTGGGCCACCAGGGTTAATGTGACCTGGGAGCACCTAAGGGCCTTTCCTAGGCTCCTTCCTCTAGCTCCCTCTAGTGGGCAGGCAGAGGATGCACACACCTAGCCCAAGCAATTTCTGCCTTGCTCTTCCTTCTAGAATTCAAAACTGCAGTCCAAAAAATAGGGCATAATCTCAGTTTTCCTGCCTCCTTAGCACAAATTACAACTAATTCACTTCTTAACAAATAGAAAGTACATATGACAACTCTTACTAATAGAATATTTAATGTAACTTTTGCAATAATCAAATGACAGCATTCTTTAAGTCTCTAATAGGTATCCAACACTGAAGAAAATATAAAATAAAAATATATAATTCCTGCCTATAAGAAACTTATAATTTTCTGAAAAATTATAATTCTAGAATGTGGCAAATTAATAGATATATACGGTTTTTGGTTATTGTCTTCTCTTGAATTTCTATTGAGTTCTTTGATCTTGGACATAAATATGAGATGGCATGGCTTTTTCTATATTTGAGTATGGATTGAAAAACTGAATAGAATCATTCAAAATTGTGTCAAAATTATCAATTCTTATTCCAGCCATTTCATATTCTTCCAAAGATTTTATGTATCCTAGTTTTTAAAAAAATTCTCTTAGAAGTCAAATGTATCAAAACTATATAGGAAGACCTAGGCACAGATTTTTGAGAGAAGAGATCATTTGGAGCTTTTGCCTATAAAATGGAGTAAGTTCCTATGTTAGTATTAGTGAAATTTCCATTACTGTAACAAATACTTGGAGTAATCAACTAAAAACAATAGAAAGTCTTACTTTGGACCCTGGTTTTAGATGTTCCTTCCCATGACTGGTAGGTCCCACTGTTTGGGGCTGGAGCGAGGCAGCATGTTATGGTGGATCACATGGTAGAGCAAAACTGCTTGTCTCAGGGAAGCAAAAGACAGGAGTAAAAGAAAGAAGAAACTAGGAAGCCTCCAAATGACCCAAAGGCCCTCCTCACTGGACTGCTCTTCTTAAGATTTCTACCACTTCCTAATAGTGACTTCTTGGACATAAAGCCTATGAGACATGGGCCTTTGGGTAATTTAAGATTCAAATCATAGAAGATTCTATCCTACTTTCAAGAGAAGCATCCTAGTTTTTCCAGAGAGTGGAATTATTATTATCAGATGACTCTCTAATACCAGTTTAATCAATCTTCTCTTCTATCATTCACTGAGAGAAGAAAAAATTAAATTAGATAAACTCTACCTATCTAATAATTTCTGGAAATGTAAAAGTATTCTGATTTCCCTGAGATGGCAAATTGATCTCCATATAGACTCCATTTATCTAACCTCTACTTAGTCCAGGAAGAACCTGGTGACAGAAAACAATGCCAGTAAAATTGAGTCTGAATTTAAGGTCACAGCAAGAATATTTACTGAGAGTCCTCTTAGGGGGTAAAAGCAATAGGAAAAAGAAAAAAAATCATTACTGAAATATACTAAGGTTGAACCTCAGAAAAAGCACTGAAGGTCAAATATAAAGAGCAAAACGAACTCGTGTTTGGATAATGAGCAAGAGGAAGGGTTTTGACAACGTGGGATTATATCTGAGAGAAAGTCGAGGAGAGGAGCTCAGAACTAAAACTTCACATGAGTGCAGTATCTTGTTCTCCTGCTGCTTTCCACTAGGTTGGCAGCTTCTAACAACAGGGTGAGCAAGGCAACTCACAGGTTTCCTCTCAGCATAGTGGCAAGGCGCGACACGGACCGAACTGCAAGTCCGCTCCAGGTTCCGACTCTTTCGCTGACAAATACACAACAAGCAAATGTCTTCTCATTTTGTTTCTTTATCTGCAAGGCAATAGGTTGACACAAAATAGGTACATAAGTAAACTCCTGCTAAAATCCTGGCGTGCTGAGAGGCAGAGATCTTGGTACTTTGCTGAACAAAGCGTGGCCCACAGAACAGTCACTGTGAAATTGCTCGCTGATGGTGAATCTCAGACCTCTGCCCAGACTGGCGGAACGAGAACCTTCAATTTAGCAAGCTTTTCAGGTGCTTCTTCCGCACATTGGAGTCAGAGAGTTTGGAGGAAGATGGTGCTCCCTGTCTTATCCCGCTGACAGGTAGTCACCCAGTGCCTGATTACAGACCCACTGGTGATATTGCGCTCTCGGGTTTTAAGGTCACCATGTTTGGTAATGGATTTTCCCTTCATTACTAGAACCTACTACAATCACAGAGAAATTATATTTCTGTAATTTATTGAGTGACTATTTTACCACAGATTGAGAATGCCTATTCATAAATTATTTGAACTAAGTAGAGAATACATCTATGTGCCATTGCCAGCTCTAAAATGCAATCAAAAGGATTTTTTTTTATTGGTCTCTGTGTTTTCAGCTGTGTTTTCAGTATGTCCATTTCCTTTGAGTACTTGTCTTGCATCAAGATGTGGTGTCAGTTCTTCACCATCACCCTTCCTGTCACCTTCTGGCCACATGTTGGGTTTTATGTCTCTCATGGACCATGTGACCTAGGGTTAAACCTGTCCCCAGATTTGCCCTCGGCACACATTACACACGGGGTCCTGAGCTGATGACATCGCCTTGTTTCCTCTTTGGGCTTCTCTAATTTAGCAAATCGGCTGTCGCATCGCTAAAAATAGGAAGTTTGAGCTTGGGCTGACTTTTTTTTTTTGGTCTGAGGTTATTTTGCTTACCACAAATGAAGGCCACAGACGCTAAATATATGTCTACTTGAATGATGACTTTATAGCAATAAAATGAGCCCACAGGGGCTAATGACTCTGTAATCAGCTTTTTCAACCACTTTTTATATTGGGTATAATTTTCTCTCTCTCTCTGAGAAATTCTACATCATTTATCACTAGTCTAACATGAGCAAAAGGGGAAAGGCACGAGCTGAGAGATTAGAGGCCACTGCCTGTCTGCTACAAAATCATATAGTAAATTTGCCTCAAGGACACTGATTTTGGTTACTAGTACTGAAGTGGCTCATTCTCGTTTTAGTTCAGAATTTTCACTTTAGCACTGGTTGAAGAAATTAAGTTTTGAGAAAACTTATTCTTTATGTTTACAGTTTACAACTCGTCCAAACCAGTTGAGGTAAACTGGCCAGTAATCTCAGCACTCTGGGAAGCTGAGGCAAGATGATCTCAAGTTCAAGCCCAGCCCTGGAAACCTAGTGACTTGGTGAAATTCTATTTTGGAATAAAATATTAAAAAAGGAAAGGAATAAAGCTCAGTGGCCTTGGGTTCAATCACCACAAAAACAAACAAACAAACACACACAAACCTCCAAAACAAAACACCAAAAGCAACAAACAACAAAAACTAAAACTAGCTCACCTTAAGTAACCCAGGCTCTTTTTTGAAACAAGTCAACGAGTCAGGCCCTGTTTCAACAAGTTGTTTTCATTAGTCTGCACCACCTCCTGGCTGTCATTAAGGGAAGGATAACAAACCCTCCTGGCTGACCTGCTAGGAAAGTGGACTAGGGCAAATCTGAAGTCACACACTACTCGGAGGAGTCACGTTATTGGTATTTTGATGCATGTTAGCTCTCGATGATACCATTTCAGAGATGTTTCCTTGCATGATCCGTAATTCAATACACTAGAATTATTCAGAATCACCTCTTGCAACTTGTGTGGCATTTTGGCTTTTCCTTTGGCAACTCCTTTTCCGAGTTTGTTGTTCTGGGGGCTGCATCCCAGCCTGTTAGTGTTGAATATCCTGTTGTCCTCCCCACTCCACTCTCCAAGCACTTATGGCTAAATAATATTCTGAGATAGCTAGATAGATAGATAATACGTGGACAGATTGATTTTCCAGTTTTTAGCTTAGTTCACCTGCTGGTGTACACTTAGATTGATTTCATACCTTGGCTATTATAAGTGACGTGATGAATGTAGGAAAAGTACAAAAGACTCCAGAATACAGATCTCATTGCTTTTTGATTTCTATCCAGAGGTGAGATTTCCGGGTTTATAATAGCTCTATTCTAATGTTTTGAAGAATTTTGATACTGTTTTCCACTATGGCTATACCAGTTTACACCCTCACTAGCTGTACGAGAATCCTTTCCTCCACATCCTCACCACTGTGAGTTGCTGTGAGAGTTAACTGATAGTATTAAGCTGAGTAACAAATGCCCAACAAGATAACATCCCCATAGCTCTGGGTGTGGCTGAAGGGGTTTATTGAAGACAGAAGACCCAGAAGGGAAATGAGGAAGGAAGTCTTGGTTCTGTTTCTTCAGAGGAGTCCCAGTCTTCACCCTTGCTTCGGACATCTTTTGGCTTCCAGCACAGCCCTTGTGGCTTCCTGATATGGACTTGCACAGGACATTACGGTGGGTCCCAGGCTTTCAACCGAACTCTTTGGATCTCCAGTGCACAAATAGCACTTTGCGTTCTTCCACTCCTTACTCTATGAACAGCCTTTGTAAGCCAATCGTGTACATATTTGTATATCATATATTTTATAACTGTTTCTCTAGTAAACACTGAATGATGCAGTTATGTCTTGTGTCTTTTATAACAATCTTCACAGCTATGTGTGATGTCTCATCATCACCTTAATTTGTATTTCTCTGATGATGAGTGACGCTGATCACCTATCATATACTTTTTATTTATTTATTTCTTCTTGGTAAAAAGGCCCATTCGTGTACCTATGACTATTTTTACTGGGTTTTATTTTGTCTTATTTGCTATTGAATTGTATGCATAGATATTTACTTATTTGTTTATTAATGAATGGAATAAATACTTATATATTCTCTGCAAGTTTGTATCAGGAAGCCGAAAGTTCTGTGCTAGAAGATGTGCAAAGCAAAGGTGAAGACTGGGACGCCTTTGAATTTACCAGTCATCCTGCTAAATTTGCTTAAGGTTCATTCTCTACCAAGACTCAGTATACTTTAGGCAAAGCTAACCCGTGAATTTCTGATCTTAGTTTCTGCCTGTCACAATGCAATAAAGGGCCATAATTGAGAGGCACGTTATCCCAGCCATCTCAAGATGTGCCTCCTACATTTGGGACGCTAAATAAGAGCTTCTGTTCACATAAGATGGTCATTTTTTAAATTCACGTAGAACAAAGTAGAAGTCATGTATTTTATCATATAAAGTCAGATATATAAACAGGAGAGATGAGCTATTTTGTTGGTGTCATCTGCAATGGTCCCAAAATCCACCCATTTCACATGATTTCTAGTTCTGGTCTTTGGCCATTAATTTTGCTTCTTTGGTCTCTAACAAAGGCAATTTTGAAACACCTCTTAACAAAAGCCCTTCTCTGTCTACACAACTTTTTATCTATTTTTGTAGTCATTAGCAAAAGGTAAGACATGCTCACTCTTTAGAATTCCCTTTGTGTTTAGCTTAAAAACAGAAATCCTTGTTTATTGGAAAAGTCAGCATTTTCTCTCAGTGGTAGAAAGACAAAACTCTTTGATGATGTCTTAAGTTCTGACTGTGATGCAGTGACAGGTTTTTATGGCAGTGATGGTTGGAGAATTGTTTAGCATATATTGCAGTGACGCTTAACAGGACAAAAAGCTAACTGGTGATGCTAAGGGGATTTGCAAGTCCTCCTGTATAGTGCAGTAATAATTTGTTACTGGGGTTGTGTTGAGACCGATTTTAAGAAGGAGTTGAAACATTGGCCTGTTTTCAAAATGAGGAGCATGTATCTAGCCAAAGTTTTAGAGACCATATTCCACAGAAAATGTGTGAATAAAAGGAGGATGTAAAATGACAGCTTTAAATATGAAGAATTCAACTTATGTAGGTTCAAAAATAAGAATATTGTCTTTTTCCTTTCCTCTTGTGTAGTTTTTCCTCACAAGTAGAAAGATTGCTCCAAATTCATTTTATGAACACGAAATTAGTGAGATACTATATTCTGAAAGAAAATACCAGAAAACAAATCTATATTCTTCACTAGCAGAGATATAATTGTAAATAACCTTTTAGGGAAGAAAATCTATATATTATACATCATGATTAAGAAGAACCAGGTTCAGGAAGACAAAGTTGTTAGTATTTGAAATTCCAAAAATATTCCTTATGAACACTTTACAAGATGCAGATTATTTGAAAAAAAAATCTAACATCCATATTTGATCAAGTAGACAAACAAATAAAAACTCAACAAACTCTAAGGAAATCAGGATTAAGACATATATTTCACTGATAAAAGAATATAGAAAAAATCATAGCTAATACTATACTGTGAGTTATATATAACTAAACTGTAGCTAATACTAAACTCACTGGTGCCACTTATATTTAGCATTGCACTGGAGAGTCAAGCCAGAGTGATGAAGAAAAACAAAAATAAAGTCATGCAGATCAGAAAAGAAGAAATAAAATTCTTTTATTTTGCATTTCTCCATGATTATTTATGTAGAAAGTAAAGACATATGCAATCTATAAGAAACCTACATAATAATAAATTTTTCAAGTTTTTAAAGTATAAGGTAAATTACAGATATTTGCACATACTAAACAATGCTCTTAAAAATAAAAAATTAAATATTACATACACTGTATCATGAAAACAATGAAGTGTAGGGATAAAGCTACCAAAACATACATGACAAAAGCACTAAAGACTTGTACACAGAAAACTAAAGTGAGATGTTTTAACATGAATTGGATATTAATCTCACTCAAACTAATGTATGGATTCAAAGTAATTCCAATCAAACTCTTCCATGCTTTTTTATTTCTTGTAGAAACTCATAAGATGATTTGCATATTAATAGAGAAATCCAAAACACTCAGATTAGCCAGAATAACTTTAAAACTAACAAACTTTTAGGTATGGTGGTGTAACCCTATCTTTTACTATCCCAGCATTTGGGAGGCTGAGGCAGGAGAAATGCTGTGAGTTCGAGGCCAACCTGGGCTACCTAGTGAGTTCAAGCCAGCCTGAACTACACCTGCCTAAAGAAACAAACAAACAACAAATGAAAAAAGGAACAAATTTTAATAGTCTAAAATTTTCTAATTTTGAGACTTATACATACAATAATTAAGACAGTGTAGTATTGGCATCAAGAGAGACACTACAGTAATGGAACAGATTGGATAGTATATGGATAAGTGATTTTTGACAATAATAAAAGGCAGTCCAGTGAAGAAAATATATTCTTCTCAACAAGTGGTGCTAGAAAAATTGGATATTCATATACCAAGAACATGAGCTTTGCTCTATACCTATCACCATCAATAAAACATAACTCAAAAAATATGATAGAATTAAATGTAAATCTAAAATATTAAAACTTCTGGAAGAAGATGGAGAAGAAACTTTTTGTCACACTGAGTTAGATGAAGACTTCTTTGATAATACAAAAAATTTATAAAAGACAAACTGATCAAATCAATAATTTACACTTCAATAACATTAAAAACTTCTGTCCTTCAAAAGATGTTAAGCAAATAAAACAACAAGTTTCAGAAAATGACAGAAGTATTTTCAAAGCTTTTATCTGTTAAAGAATTTCACCTAAGATGATAAAGTAATCTAAAAGTGCAACAAGAAGCCAACAAACACCTCAATACAAATTGCACAAAAGATCTGAATGGATAGTTCACCTAACAAGACATAAGGATGCCATATAAGAATAAGCAGAATGTGTCATAAGCATATGAAGAGATGTCCAACCATTTTAGTCATTACAGAGCTGCAAGTTGAGAATACTATAAATGCAATTGCATGACATTACGATGGCTAAAATTCAGAAGCTGGCTATACTTGGTGTAGAAAAAGAAATACTAAAACTCAAACAGTCATATGCTGCTGGTGGACATGTAAAATTTTATAGCCACTTTAATGATTTCTTCAAAAATTGAATATATACATATAGCATGATAAAGCCATTCCATTTTTTCCCATTTACTCAAGAAAAAAAAGAACACTTTCCATAAATCATACATAACTAAACTTAGCAGTTTTATTTCTCATAGCCCCAAACAAGAAACAACCAAAATATTTGTGAATAGTTGCATAGACAGATGCATCCTGAAATATTCATATAGTCGAATTTCACAACTGAGGCAAATAATGCATTATTAATATTCACCCAAACCTGATGTATTTCAACATATTGTTGACTAGAGGCCAAGACAAAATGAGTAAATACTCTATGGCCTCACTTACATGAAATTCTAGGAAACACAAGCAAATCTGTAATGACAGAAAACAGATGAGTGATTTCTTAAAGATGGGGCAGGGAGCAAAGGATGTAATGGACTTGATGGGTTTATATGTTGGAAGATGGATATATTGATTGTGTTCATTGTGATGATGTTTTCACATGTGTATGAAACTGTAAAACCTCCAACTGTGCATTTTAAATATATTACAAATATACTCTTTATTTTGTTAGTGATACATCATTAAAACTGAGGAGAAAGAGGAGTAAGAGGGAGAAAGAGGAAGGGGGGAAGAGAACCTCAGAGAATTTCCTTCTCCTTCTTTCTTTTCTGCCATGCATTGTGAGGTTAAAAATCATATTTTATTTTAAAGAATTAGTAATGACTAGAATTTCTGAAAATCATTCTGTAAGTCTCTTGGGATGGAAGGTGATACTGCAGCATCTGGGATAGTGAAAGAAAAGAAGCAAAATAAATAGTTCAGCTGTACCTCTGTAAAAATGAACAGACCTTAAGGAATCGGAAGAGCAGGACAGAGCAGAGAAGTGATGGCCTGGAAACATAGCTGCACTGCTGAAGGACTCTTTTCCAGGGGATGGCTAGTATTGTTTTGTTTTTTAACTGTTTGTGTCTATGCTGCTTTGACATAAAACTTCTCTGAAAAGGCTATTTGGGTCATCCTTAGAGCAAAAACAAAGGAGCAGCTGCTCAATATAGGAAAGAGAAGAATTTGTTAGAGGCCAATATTTTCAAGAAGCAATTGTAGCTAGAGGCCTCTGTGGCAATTTTGAGAAGGCACCGGGTTATCCTCCAGAAATGAAATGGCACTCAGGTAATATCTGGCATATTTTTAAAAACTATATCTTGATCACTATGTGCCAGTGCTAAAGATTAAGGTATAACTTTGCTCTTCATAATACTCAGATTAAAAGTTTTAAAATATCCAATGTGGAGCGGTAAATAAGATGTGGGATAACAGTGACAATACTTGCAAATAGCGGATGAGCTTGCTCAAGAATTTCTGCTCAGGTCTAAGAGTAGCCAGGTGGCAGCAATGGTTGTGGCTTTAAATCTGTATGCACACACACACACACACACACACTCACACTCCATTTTCTATAAAGGTTGCATAAACATTAAAAATACAGTTAAAATTAACAGATCAAAATGTCCATTATCTGCATCAGATTGCATTAGCTGGTGAGTACTGATAGAGATTATTAAGAGTGTTGGATCTCTCTATGTTCTTGAAGCTTGAAGTGAACCTCTGTGTCTGAGGAGGGTGAGACTATCTTGAGGTTGGATTTATGTTTTAACCAGTTTTCCATTACCATAACAAAAATCTGAGATAATCTACTCATAAAGAGAGAAGGTCTACTGTGGCTTACAGTTATGAAGGTTTCAGTCCATGGTTGGTTCGTCCTGTTAGTTTTGGGCCTGTGGCAAGGCAGCGTATCATTGATGGAGCCTGTGGCAGAACAAAAGGTCAGGGAAGGAAAGTGGAAGGAGAGGAAGAGACCAAAGTCCCACTCTCCCTTTCAAGCCCACCGCTCCAGTGACCTAAGACTTCTCACTGGACTCCACCTCTTAAAGTTTCTACCACCTCCCAACACAGCCGTGGGCTGGGGACCAAGTCTTTTACACGAGATCTTTTGGGGGACTTTCCACATCCAAACTATTGCACTCTCTGTAGCCCCATTTAGAAGGTGACATTGCAGGATGAAGGAGCTCTTGACACAGATAACTTGGAGCAGGGTTTTTGTGCCAGGTCCACAGCAAATCAAAAATCTGCCAGTGTGAGAATTCCTGTTTGAGGAAGGGGAAATTTTTGCTTGAAAAATAGGGTTTGTGGACATGAAAGACTAGAATTCAGTGATCACCTGCTTTTTGTTTTAACCCATGTAGGACAAGAGAAAGTACATGAACTTAGGATAGTGTGTCAAATTTCAGCCTTTCCCCTTCCATACAGACAACTAAGTTAATCTCAGCTTTTTCACTTCTAATATGATAAAATAATATTTTCTTGGAAAAAACTAGAAAATATATATACACAAATAAAAAAACATAGTGCTTGGCACCTAATAGAGATGCAATCATTTTAATTTATTTTTATTGTTGTTATGTCTAGGGCTTAGTATTTCCCCAAATAAGAATTCAATGTTTAAGACAGTTTCATGGGTGTCCTCAGAGAGGACTGTTATTTAAAGAGTGGAGAGAGAGAGAGAGAGAGAGAGAAAGAGAGAGAAAAGAAGAAGAAGAAGAAGAAGAAGAAGAAGAAGAAGAAGAAGAAGAAGAAGAAGAAGAGGAGGAGGAGGAGGAGGAAGAAAGAGGAGAGGAGAGGAGAGGAGAGGAGAGGAGAGGGGAGGAGAGGAGAGGAGAGGAGAGGAGAAAAGAGAAGAGAAAGGCTGATATTTATGTCTGGGTGAGTCGTGGCACGATGTGTCAAAGGTTTCAGATACATCTAAGGAATATTTGACTTACAAAAGATCATAGTAACTCATTGGAAGCAACCAGACAACAATATCATATAATCAATCATGGCTTGTTCTGCATGGGCATGAGAGCCTGATTCTATTATCACCCTGCACAGGGATAAACAGTGAAATGCACCCTGCAAATTGTAAATGTCTCCTAGTGGCCAGAAAGGGTTAATACTACATGTGTCCCAGATAGAATGCGTAAGGACATTACTTTCACCTTGTTTACCTCCCAGGATATCTTCATTTAACTAATAAAACTTTCTCACTCTGCATCAATTTATTCCTCAATTATAGGTAACTTAAATTATTTTCTCTAATATTATTTATTATCCTGATGTTTTTCATCTTCCCAATGTACTCCTGAATTTACATTTCTCATGGTTTGATGATTTATACAGATTATACATTTACAATGTACAATGTTATACATTATATAATGTACAATATATACATTGTACAATGTTATACATTATACAATGTTATAGAATGTTAAGATATAAACATTTTAACAAAAGTAATGGGCCAGTACTATCGAAGGGGGACCATGAATTCTAGTATTTCCAGGCCAAGAAAATCTTGGTGTAGGTTTTCCCAGTATAATTTTTGTTATCGTCGTCATTTATGATCACAATCATTCCGGTTTTCATAATAAGTGACATGGTTGCCTTTACATTCCTTTTCCCTCAATGGCCACTCCAGAAATACTGATATAACTCAGCTGGACATGAGGTCCATTCACACATGATCCTTGTCACTCCAGCTTGGTGGCAGCCCCTTTCTTTTCTCTTTATTTCTCCCAGTGTATCCTTTCCGAAATTACAGCCTCAATAAAAGAAGAGCACTACTGATATTGTTAGTGAAGTGTGTGCCACTGAGATTCCCTCTTAGGGTTTCCTCGCAGGCTTTCACCATTTCTAAAAGTCACCTCTGGGGTAAATCCACAAGCCACACTGTATTGATGGAACAAGAGGTATGGCTTTTGAGTGAAACGCAAACAGCAAACACCCAGTTTGTAACCAGTGCTACTATACAGGCTATAATGGCACAACCAATATATTAATAAATGAGAAAGATAATCTTGATTTAAAAATTAAACCAGAACAAAAGGATATCATGAACACTGTCAAAATATGGTACAAACATATCCACAATGGCCCAAATGTCAACTTTTATCATAGTCAGAACAAAATGGACACCTGTAAAATTCAGCCAACTGAGATTTTCAAGCTCAAATTTGTGCTTGAAGTATCAGAACTGGATCATCTGTACACCAGCGGTGTGAATGTGACACAGCAGGATTGTTTTGGTGTCTGGGAATAGGCTTGTGAGTACCTTGTTAAAGGGAAGGAGATTTTTCTGGTTCAGAACAGGACTTTTAAGAAATATATCTTTTTTCTTGTGTAACTTGTTTCAAATGATTTAATAAGTTCAGCAACTAAAATAATATTTTAATGGGTGATTTAATTCAAAATTCCAAAATAAAGTCACTGCAAATAAAGAAATGTATACAACTAGTTTTGATCACAAAGCAACTGCTTCATGACTTGGATAAAGAATCAGAAGCAAAGTATTACTTTAAATGAAAAACAATACTTTTCCTTTTTTATTTGCTTTGTTTCTTTTCTTATTATCTGTCCTGTTTTCTCCTCTTTCATGCTTTTACTCATATTTTAACCACACATATTTTATAGTGAGAAAGATCATGAATTCACTCTGAGACAATATATGCACATACAATAACATTTCATTTGTTAATTTTTACTATATAGTTTCATATTTATGAAAAATAAACTTTAAAAATAAGAATCTTCTAAATAGGTATCATAACACAAATGCAATAGAAGTTGCATTTGGAATAATAAGATTTGATAAATTTCAGCATCTGCTTGTAATTATACAAATGGGCTGGTTCTCGATTTATTACATAGTACTAGGCAAAACTGAGCAATCATATTTAGTAAAGCAGTAAACAAAATTTCCTGTGAAGGTTTGAATTGGAAACACACAGAGCTGGTGATGATCACAGGTGACAAAAATCTTTAGTAGAGACTGTAAGTAGTTAATTTGGCTAAAGAATTAAAAAATAGGACCTGGAAAAAAGATGGCAGACCGGTAAGTAGCAGGATATGGAGCCTCTCTGAGAGAGATAGCTCAAATGCCAGAATAGAACTCCCTGGAGAGACCCAAATAGAGGGAGATGGATTCTCTCAACCCAGGAAGAAACTGAAGTGAAAGAAACTGCTCGAATATGAGGTCCCGGGGCTACCATTAGAGAAGCTAAGATTGGCGAGCACGGCGCTCTCGCCGAACCACCTGAACTCATGCCTGAGATCGACTTGAGCAACCAAACCCATGCTGATGCGACTGGTTTGAGCAGGTGGAGCGTGGAGCTGAACAGCCCTGCATGCGACTCGCCTAGAACTGGCCCTACACACAACCCACCCAAAGGAACCGTGAATTCGCGCTGAGCCACACTGAAGTCAGAGGTCAGGGAGCCCAGCAGTTCTCAGGGACCGGCATGAACCCGCAATGAGTGATAGGAATAAGACCCTCCCACAGAAAAGGGGCAACCAACTGGATGACATGTTGGAATTGGGCAGGACAACCCTAACTCTGTAAAGAAGTGGCTTCAGTTGGTTGCTCACCTTAAGGAGCAGATTGGTGGGATCTGCTTGGACTGGGCCGTGCCCCTGGCCGGGACCCAGTGGGTCATCACAAACCAATTCCCTAAGCGCAGCACCTGCTGATGCAGTGAAGGTCCACAAAGGTTGACTGGCCCAGAGGGGAGGAGCCAGCATACACTGCTCTTGCTTGCACTTCAGTCTCTGATAGCGGACTGCAGATGGAAGAAGCCCCTAGCCTGTATGCTCCAGGAGAACCCTAACCAACAAGAAAAGGGGCTGGGAATTACACTATACGCTTGTATGGAAGATACCAAAAACACGATGAGAGAGAGAAATAAGAAAAAAGCCCCCAGCTCCCAACCCTGAGAATATTGATCCAGGAGAGGTAAACACAAAAGAGATTGAGAGCAGCAAACATGCAACATCAAAAACAGTATCAATGGACATAAAGAGATATCTTTGGGACCTCATAAATGAGATAAAAACTGAAATATTAATTCAAGTTAAACAAGAGATAAGTAGATTAATAAAAGAAAGGCTGGGCACCTCTCAAGAAGACACAGACAGAAGAATGGAGGAATACAAAAGGAGAGAGCCATTCACTGAAGAATATAAAGAAAATCTAGAATTCATGCAGAGATTCAAAGAGATTATCAGGAAACTAAAAACTCCATTGAAAGTTGGCAAAACTGCTTGAAAGAAACCAAAGACAGACTATCAAAACTTGAAGACAGGCTTGCAATGTGTGATTGTGAAAGGGAAGATCTCTTAAAAATAACAAGGGAGCAGGCAGTAACCATAGGAAGGCTAGAGGATGACAAGAGGATCTACAACTTAAGAATAAAGCATGTGAATGAAGAAGCAGGAGTCAAAACAAAGGAATTGCAAAGGCTATTCACAGACATTATTAAGGAAAATTTCCCAAACATAAGAAAAAGGAAATGATATGCACATGTATGAAGCATACAGAACTTCAGCCACCTACAACTAAAACAGAGCTACACCCAGACACATAATAATCAAGATCCCAGAAATTCAATATAAGAACAGAATATTAAAAGCCATCAGAGAAAAGAAACAGATCACCTATAAAGGAAAACCCATCAAAATCATGGCAGACTTCTCAACACAGACCATCAAGTCAAGAAGAGGTTGGAGTGAAATAAGCCCTGAAGGAGAACAACCTCCAGCCTAGATTGATTTATCCTGCAAAACTCTCTCTAGAAATTAATGGAGAAGCAAGATGCTTCCATGACAAAGAGGAACTGGGAGAATTTGTGACCACCAATCCAACCCTACAAAAAATACTGAAGGACATTCTAGGGAGAGAGAGAGAAAAAAATACAAGCATTTCGGGAACAGTGGCAGAGAGGCCTCAATGAACAGGACAGACAGTGGAATGAAAGAGAAAAATAGACAACCAATGGCAGAAAAATAGAATAGCAGAAATGAGGCAGAGAAGATTGGCTGTAATCTCTAATATAGATGGCCTCGATATACTAACAAAAGGAAACACAGGCAGAGTAGATCAGGAGATAGGGTCCATTGAGAAGCTCTGTATAGGGAGGCTGTGACACCCAAAAAAGCAGTGTACCCTATGGGAGTGAAAGGGGAGGAATTGTCCAAAAAAGGAAGGCAGAGGATATTGTTCATTGGGTAACAATATTTAAAATCTACATTATTTTCACCACTCTGCTTGGATGGATTATGTGCTGTTCCAGTTTGTCTACTTAAACTAGATTTGAGGACATGGTCAGCTATCCCCAAAATAAGAGAACATATTATGGTAATCATCTTTAATTTTCTATCAACTTAATCTGAAGCCCTGTATAACTTATACTGTCTTATTATGACTGATCTTATATGAATCTGGTTTGTTAGATTGCTGCTTTGTATTGACTGATTTTATTTAAATCTGTTATGATTGATAGCATCAAGTCTAAGAGTATAGGCAACTACACTGAAGATGACAAGATTCACTAAGATACCCACTCTGGTTTGATTATTACCTGCTTTTGAAGTCTTATAATGTCTCCAATGCTTCATTTTTATTAATGTTGTTATATGCTGCTGAGACATCATGGTAACCATTGTAGATCACCTTGTATTGTGGTTTTATATGACTTTTTTCTTCATGTTTTTCTAGGAATTGGTTTGTTTTGTCTTGCTTTGTTTTGTTTTTTCCCTCTAATACAGAAAGGATAGATATACATGTAGAGACTCATGCATATGTAGAGCTTATAAACAGTTTACGAGAACCAACTATATAACACATGTTGAAATGAACATTACTTTGGAGAAAAAGAGACACTACAGTACCCAGTGCTGATTCCGTAATGTCATGATGTGAAATCCAGCAATATTCTTTGTTCAAAGTGATTTTAGCTTGTTTTGTTTTGTTTGGTTTGTTTAAGTTCAACACACATGAAGGTATGGACAGATGTTTTGAAGAGAATGAGAGACACTATGACAGCCATTGTTGGCTTCTATTGTCTGGTCTTGAAGACCTGAAATGCCTTCCTTGTTCTGTGTGTGACGATATGGACAACTACTTGGAAGAAAACAAGAGTCAATATGATAGATAGAGAGTGAATATCTCCCACTGTCTAGCTTTGAAATTTATGTCTCTTACATTGCTTTTTTGTGATCCACTTTGTTTTGTTTTGTTATGTTTCATTTTACCATTTTGATATAATTGAATATATGTTTAAGTGTGTAAAATGGATGACCATATTACTGTTTTTGTCAGATCATGGAGCAGAACTGTTAACAGTCTCACTGTTTGAATGTCTACTTTGCATGTTTTAATTTTGTAATTTGAACAACTATTTCTAAGATGTCAGTATGTAATTTATCAAGTAATGATTTCTTAGTGTTTTGTTTTGTTCTTTTCCTTGGAATTCTGTATTGTTACTACCCTTTATTGTTTGTTTTTTTCTCTTTAAATAAAATGAAAAAAACAATTAAAAAATAATTCAGAGACTATTTTCATCTGTCACATTTTGACCTAGGACTACATTCGCTCTTTCATTAAGGTTTTTCCCTTCTTCTAGGGAAAACATGTGTAATATAGGGTATTCAAAGCTGAACATGGAACATAATTATATTTTCATGTTCAATGAAATAAAATGCTGCACATTCTTCTATATATCACATCCAGGATAACAAACTTGAAATGGCAAAGCTATTGCAATTGCATCATGTTGATGACTAGACACTCAGGTCCTCACTTGCAATTGTTGAAAATGTATGAGATTTCATAGGTGTATTTTGTATTTCACATAAGTACACAGATGTACTTCACTTTTGGGTCTACTTGATTCTGTAGTTTATTTTCCTTCCACCTGATTTTTAACCTATTTCAATTTATACTTTCTTATTACAGTATAATAATCTTTTAAAATCATATATGAAGACATAATTGCATCAAGAATTTCCAGAATTGTTCACATTCTATTCATGTGGGTCATAGCACCTACCCTTGTAGTCCCAAGATTAATTCCCTCAGAGTGGACATGAAAATACAAAGATTATCTAATAGTGTAACAAGGAATCAATGGTTTTTACACAATGGTAAATTTTACAAGTCGTTTTTCTGCCAAAATGCCAGGATGTTTTACATAATCCTCTGTGGAACTGCAATGCAAAGCAGAGAAAGAAAAACAGATCCTTCTTTAAATTTTTGTCTGCTACATATTTGTGCAAGTCAGCAACAGAGATCATTTCCACTATGGGAACACAATAAAAGAAGAGTATCATTTGAAGGCAGAGGCAGAGAAAGTGAAAGAATGTGTGTCTTAGCAATTAGTTTAAAAATTTAGATTTAAGGGAGAATCCATTCTAGTTTTTCTGTGAATCAGTATAGAATAATAATGGGATATAGAAGACAATAA